>JAPMNZ010937533.1:0-14072 GCA_029875035.1 Pomatoschistus microps | reverse complement strand
AGTCCACCCGTATCTATTCGTCTTTAAGTCAGTTCGCATCTTTTTGAAACCGATCTGTGAAAATTTATTTCCTCATTTGAACTGGACATGGACCAGACCAACAAGATTTGGTCTGGTCCAAATCTTGTAAAATCACTTTGGAATAACTGAGCAGGACAGTGCACCAGACAGAGCAGTTAGTGCACACCAGAGCTATTGCCGCAAGTATTCATATTAAAATAGCCAAATTATAAAAGCATATTTTATGACTATATCATAACATTTGGCTATAATCTTCAACACATTACACAATGATGCTTTTAAAAACCAAAGAAAGTAAAACCACTAAAGAGGCATATGTTTTTTGTTTTTCCTTAGAATGGCTGCGACCTGAAGTGCGACCAAGACCAGTTCCAGTGTAAGAACGGTCACTGTATCCCCATCCGCTGGAGGTGTGACGCCGACCCGGACTGCATGGACGGCAGCGACGAGGAGAACTGTGGCAGCACCGGTGACTTTTCTGATTTCTGGGTTTTTGGTGAGCCTTACATTCAGTTTGTGTTCTTGACTTTGTCTGTTTGCCCCACAGGCCGTCACTGTCCCTCTGATGAGTTCCAATGTAACAACACGTTATGTAAACCTCTGGCCTGGAAGTGTGACGGCGAGGACGACTGTGGAGACAACTCTGATGAGAGGCCTGAAGAGTGCAGTGAGTTGTTCTGTGAAATCAGACAGATGCTGTGATGAGGCATGTCAAGATTATTTGGATAATTATAACCATGATTATTCAGGTCACAATATAATCGTAGCAGGAACCAGAAATCTGCAAACATTTCAAAGCCAAGTCAACTCATTTCCAAGAAGTTGCAGTTCTTCTGATATGACTGTTTGCAGCCCATTAATAAACGAGGCCATAATCCTCTTGATTTCAATAAGACTATAACAAGTCTATAGCAATACATTTTCGGCTTCATTTTATTTCTTGATTAATGAAGACAACTGAAATGAAATATAAGCAAAGTTTCTACTAATCTGTATCAAGAGAAGATAATTTATGATTTTATTGATGTCACAATGGAGAAATGTAGACATCACATTTGGCATAGATAGAATCACTCAGGGAGACGGGAAGTGTTCAACATGTTAAAAAGTAAGTAAGTAATGTTTATTTATATGGCGCATTTTACAGACCAAGGTCACCCAAAGCACTTTACAATGTTCAGAGTCAGATATTAAAGGTTAAACTACAGTCTCTCTTGTGCAAGATCTAATTATGTAAAATAAAATCTAAAATGACAATGTCAATACAGATGGTGCACGTCTTCTTATAAAGTTTACATACCCACTTTAAAAAAATCAAATAATACGTTTCCAAACATAAATGTAACACTAACAATCATTTTCTGTTTTAGGAAAGTTCCAGTGTCCTCCGACCAGAGCCTTCCGCTGCCAGAACGACCGCGTCTGTCTGCAGCTCTCCAAGAGGTGTGACGGCATCAACCACTGCGGAGACGCCTCTGATGAAACCAACTGCCGTGAGTTTTTCATTTGTATCCGTGGAGCAGGCGTCTCCAACCTTTGCCCTGCTGGGAGAGCTACTTTTTCAGGACAAACGTGGCAGAGATCTACTGCTTTTAGACAGTTGGATAAAGGACACGTATCTTGATTCGAGAAAATGTCTTAAAGCAATGCAGCAGCCAGCTTTTGTTTTATTTCAAGCACAGATAAAGCAAATGTATGTATTGTTTCATTGGCAAGATTTGTTTTAAGACCATCAAAAATGTCCCGATGTTCAATTTGAATCATTTCTAATCCTATACAAATGTTTTGTTGTGTGGTAAAACATAAAACAATCCATCATAATGTATTAGTGCAAAACTTTGGCATTTTTTAGATTTACTCAAAAAAATAATACTTTGGGGAATAATTTTGAAGAGGGTGGATATAAGCTGATGTAAAAATTCTCCTTTTTTTGGTAGAAACGGCCCCAGTCTCGTGTGAGAAGGACGAGTTCTTGTGCGCTAACGGCAGGTGCATCAGCTCCACTCTCCGCTGCAACTTCTTCAACGACTGCGAGGACTACGGCTCTGATGAGACCAACTGCAAGACAGGTGCCGTTCACGGTCTTTCTCAGTGTTGCGCATGATCATCACGACTGTTTATTGAACCTGCTTGTTGTGCTTGTGATCAGACACTAAACTAAACGACTGCAGAAGCAACAGAACTCAGTGCGGTGATGGAGACGAGGCTCACTGTGTGACCAACGGGACCGACTCATTCTGCTCCTGTAAACCTGGCTTCCTGAAGACGGGCCACCACACGTGCGGAGGTACGAGCATCCACATTAAAAACTACATACATGTCTTTCACGGTTTTAGAAATATTGTGAAAGTATTGTTATCCCCCATTAAAGTTTTTATTAGGACAATGGTAAATTCTACAACTTATACACCACAAAGTCCCTTTTTGCTAAAGAAAAACAAAAGACAAAACAAAAGACAAAACAAAAGACAAAACAAAAGACAAAACAAAAGACAAAACAAAAGACAAAACAAAAGACAAAACAAAAGACAATACATGATAATATAAAATACAGTGGCTATATCAGATATTTTTTTGAAATCAGATCTGTGTGGAGCAACGAACAGTTTCCAGGCTTCCCAATGTTCATCAAATGTGTTCGAGCCTCATTGAATATGTGAGCTTTTCCATTCTATAAAATGTATGAATGACATTGAACCAATCCTCTTGAGTAGGTACTTCATCACTGAGCCATCTCCTTATAATACTTGTATTTACTGCAGTCAATAGTATGTAGTAAATATACTTTTTCCTATGTCCTTCAAGTTGGGCTGGTTTCATGATGTGGCAATACCAACCCTTTCTAATACATAATGTGCTTTGTTTTTTTGTTTAGATAAAAATGAATGTCTGCAGTTTGGAGTCTGCTCTCACATGTGCAATAACACCAAAGGAGCGTACAAATGCAGCTGTCACAAGTATTTCACCAGGATCAACGAAACTTGCAAGGCGGATAGTAAGAGCTCTTTTTATGTATATTATGATTGACGACCATTGTGGTCAACCAGGATTTAGAACTAGAGCTTGTGTCTTTTGTATTTTTCAGGCCGGAACAGCAGCCGTCAGATCCTTTACATTGCTGACGATAATGAAATCCGAAGCTTGGACCCTGGGATGCCAAACTGGCGCTACGAGCAGACCTTCCAAGGGGACGCCAGTGTTCGCATCGACGCCATGGACCTCCACGTCAAAAGCAACCGCATCTTCTGGACCAACTGGCACACAGGACGCATTTCCTCCTACGAACTTCCAGGACCGGCCACCTCATCCAACAACAACAACCAGAGACACAGGCGGCAAAGCGAGGGCAGGATCACAAACTTACAGGTATGGTCTGATAATGAGAATAATGTCGTTTTCACTGCATTTCTCTTAATTCTCTTTCATTTTCTTCCATTTACTAAATGATCACAAATGTTCTTACAACAGATAAAGGAGCTGAAGATGCCTCGTGGTATCGCTGTGGACTGGGTGGCTGGTAACATCTACTGGACAGACTCGGGGCGAGATGTGATTGAAGTGGCACAGATGTCTGGGCAGAATTGCAAAACTCTCATCTCCGGCATGATCGATGAGCCTTACGCTATTGTAGTGGATCCACAGAGAGGGTACAACACTCGAAACAACAAGTGATGTCAGCTTCTTTTAGTGTTTCGAATGTAGATTGATGATTTGATGAATGTTTAGGACCATGTATTGGGCCGACTGGGGAAACCATCCCAAGATTGAGACTGCAGCTATGGATGGGACACTCAGACAGACCTTGGTACATGAGAACATTCAATGGCCTACAGGTACGTAACTATACTACGATTAAGTGTGAGTCCATACCTCTATATTTATCTTTAAATCTAACCGCTCTGTCATAGGTTTGGCTGTGGATTACTTCAATGAGCGTCTGTACTGGGCTGATGCCAAACTGTCCATGATTGGTAGTGTTCGCCTGGATGGCTCAGATCCTGTTATTGCTGTGTCTGGATTAAAAAACAGTATGGATGGTTTCTATTTTGATGTTTTAAAGAAAACAAAAAAAAACAATTAAAAACTGAAATTGACAATACTTTTCCTATGCCTTTAGATCTCCTTCATCCCTTCAGCATTGACATTTTTGAGGACTACATTTATGGAGTGACGCATGTCAATAATATTGTGTTCCGAGTCAACAAATTTGGGAAAGGACCCATGGAAAATCTCACCACTGGGATTAACCATGCTACTGACATAGTTTTGTATCATCGCTACAAGCAGCCAGAAAGTGAGAGCGCATCTATGTGTAGAATTATTAAAGCCTTGATCTATTTTTTACACTGTGTATTTCTCTATCGCAGTGACAAACCCATGTGATCGTAAGAAATGTGAGTGGCTTTGTCTGCTGAGCCCAAGTGGACCAGTATGCACTTGTCCTAATAACTATGTGGCCAACAATGGCACCTGTGTGGAAAGGCCCAGTCCCACCCAGTCTCCTTTCTGTGAGTTTAAGCATGTGTTGCCCAAACAGATACTTTGTGGTTTAAATGTGCAGTGTTAAGTGACCCTCACATATTATTTTTACAGCTCCTCCCATTGGCACATGTGACATTCAGTGTAGGAATGGTGGGAGCTGCTTCCTGAACGCCCGACAGGTGGCCAAATGTCGCTGCCAGCCCAGCTACACCGGAGAGCACTGTGAAATCAACCAGTGCAGGGACTACTGCAAGAACGGAGGCACATGCACAGCCTCTCACACAGGTGAGCTCTTTGAGACCCGTCATAGTAGGAAGCGACAATGGACAGAAAACTCTCTTTAATCGTGGCTCTTAATGGAGACATATTCACTTTCCTCATCAAAAACACCCATGGAGTTGTTTTTGCATCCATCCACCCAAATATCAGGAACTTCTGGCACAAACATTTACGCTCAGAGCAGTTTGATATGACTTTCTTTTCAATCACTTGGCTTCGTTTGAGGCTGATTATGTTCACCTTTTAACTCTGGTGGTAACAGATAGGGCATGCCAACAGCATTAGTTGCCCTTCATGCTTATTTCATCATGGATTTTGTGAAATGACATGATATGAGTGAAATAGTATTTCTTACTTTCATTTATAATGGCCAAAAGTAATACATTTATCTTTGTGCTATCCTTGTGTCAAATTGACCCGCCACAGTGATTAAAAGATGCCCTAAATTAAATAAAATTGAGCTGAATTTTGATGCTTTTTTCTAACTTAACCAGCGTTGTGTTTTTTCATTTTACAACACTTTATATATAGTATATCTAATTATGAATTTGTGTAAAGTCTGTAAACATGGTCTTTTTATAATCGTACCAATGTGTAATGCATAATGGTTGTATATTTCCAATGATGTGATATGTTTCAGGGGCCCCCACCTGCAGATGCCAGAAAGGCTTCACAGGACCCACTTGCAGCCGTCACACTTGTCAGGATTACTGCCACAACAAAGGCAACTGCACGGTCAACATGGGCAACCAGCCGACCTGCAGCTGCCCGCCTGACTACCTGGGAGACACGTGCCAATACAGTAAGCTACACTTGCTTTCAATCGTTTGTTTTAGATGTTTTATTATATATATATATAATTTCTTTATCGTCTCCAGGTAAATGTGAGGACTTCTGTGAGAACTCTGGGACCTGCCTCCAAACATCCAATGGCACAAAGTTGTGTCGCTGTTCCAGTCAGTTCATTGGACACCGCTGCGAACTCAACAAATGTCTTTTCTGTGGAACGGGTGAATGCCTGACGTCTCCCAATGGAGAGGTTTCCTGCCAGTAAGTACCGTTGAAAATGTGTTTCACTACAACATTCACATTTCTAAATGAATATGAAATACTTGTTCTGCAGCTGTCCCAATGGGCGCACACAGCCCAGCTGCTACTCCTGCTTGGACTACTGCGCTAATGGTCAATGTTCAGTTGACACGCGGTCACTTCTGCCCCAGTGCAGGTAAACAAACATGTCCACTCAGGAAATTATAAAACATGGTTTTTCTATGGTATTTTATATAAATATGTCTCACTTTTGTCCAGATGTCCTTCTGGTTGGACCGGATACAGGTGTGAAGTCACAGCTGCTCCAGTTGACTCATCATCCACGAGTGGAAGTAAGTCGTTATATGCAGCTTTTTAGAGCAAATACATGTATGAAACTTTGTACTTATTGTTTTTTGTTTTTGTTCAGGCACTGCTTCAATACTTATTCCAGTCCTTCTGCTGCTCCTATTGGCGCTGCTGGTGGTTGGTGCCATCTTGTGGTACAAACGAAGAATGCGGGGGTAAGTATCATTCAAGAGACATGTCACAAACTCATTTATCCACTTCCTTACATCTATTCTGCCTCGTTTTTCTACCTTAAATCTTCTTTGGATAACCATATATTTCCTGTCTCCCAGGTCTCTATGGCCAGGCAAAACTCGTTCTCAGTCCCTGCGGTAACTTGATAGGCTTACATAAATCACCTCTATAACCCACCAATCCGCTCCCTTCTTTTCTTCAGGCTCTTGGTGTCTGTCCATTTGTCCACCTTGTCAGTCGCTTTAAATGAATGTTGCTTGTCATTTCCTGTTTGGCTCCATTTGGGGTTTCCCTCCCAGCATCTTTGGGATGGCTCTTAATAAACTACTGTTGCTGGTGGTGCTCAAACAACTAGATAATGTACCCTTTTGCGTTCCACCATCTTCCCTTGTTGTCAGTTTCATTGTATTTATCAAACTTGTCAGTATGCTTGCAGTTCTGTATTACAAGTGGTACATAAACAAAAGAAAATTTAAGTTTGTTGAATCAAATGATCTTGATGAAAAAGCTCATTTGAAAGCCAGCTGTAATATGTTTTGTGTTGATTGTGGTCTACTGAATAGTTTGTGGAGTTCATGATGTGTTATTCACAGTGGATAATTACAAACCCTCATGTGTTCACAGAGCTAAAGGTTTCCAGCACCACAGAATGACAAACGGAGCCATGAACGTAGAGATTGGAAACCCGGCGTATAAAATCTACGAGGGAGACCCAGACGACGATGCAGGAGAGCTCCTCGATTCAGACTTTGCTTTGGATCCAGACAAGGTGAAGGATAGCAGCTTTTTTTCACTTCTTACTGAAATCAGTCAGAGTTGTGCGAGTCCTGATGGAAAGGCTGAGACCTCCAAGGATCATGGAAATACTTAAACCACCGCCTCAGTGCACAAAAACTGTAGAATTTTTTGCAGAACTGTGCCGTTTTAATGTATGCAGTATGTAAGCGCTTTTTAACCCTCACTCTAACACATAAGGTAGATCTTTTTTTAAAGTTACTCTGTGTAATTTTTACAGTTGCTCCAAATGAAAAAACGTGTTAACCAATAACACATGTGACCTTTTTAAGAATATTAACCTCCACCATCTTTTTAATTGTTGTCATAGGCTTAGAATTTGACTTCTAAATGCCCATGAGAGCTGAGTACTCTCCAGGTCAATGCGCCATCTTAAAT
Organism: Pomatoschistus microps; assembly: GCA_029875035.1. Classification (NCBI taxonomy): domain Eukaryota; kingdom Metazoa; phylum Chordata; class Actinopteri; order Gobiiformes; family Gobiidae; genus Pomatoschistus; species Pomatoschistus microps. The sequence continues at coordinate 6,545 of JAPMNZ010937533.1, read as the reverse complement.
ACAGTGGTTATTAAGGGACAAAAAGGAGTTTGAATGGGAGTCGGAGACCGCTGTCCACAACGACATATTGTCCTGCCAAGCTACCATAGCAACGAAGATTACATTATATTAACTCAATGCTAGATGAGAGTAAAAACTAGACAGTGTACCTTTAAGCTCTAGTATTGTTAAATTCAAACATCTCTGAAGGTTTAGATCAGGGGTGTCCAACCGGTTCCAGAAAGGGTCTCCAACACCCGACTCCACCCATTTCCTCAGGTGAGCCCAGTTTTATGGATCTGCGGAAATGGGTGGAGTCTGAGGTGCTCTTGCTCAGGTTGGAACTAAAACCTGCAACCATACGGCCTTTTCTGGAACCGGTTTGACACCCCTGGTTTAGATAGTTAGATAGTTTATTGATCTCTGCATGAGAAATCCAGATGACGCAGAAGAAAACGCATCCATTCATACAAACAAAATGTTTCTGGAAGCTAATATCAGGCTTTTATATGATTTTTTTTATGGTATTTCACAAAGCATGGTATGGTATTTCACAAAGCAAATTAAACTGTATATTAAAAGCCAATTAAATGTTCTTCTCGACAGCCCACCAACTTCACAAACCCAGTGTATGCGACCTTGTACATGGGCGCCCACAACAGCCGTAACTCTCTGGCCAGCACGGACGAGAAGAAGGAGCTGCTCTCCGCGGCCGATGACGACATGAGCGACCCGCTGGCGTAGAGCTCGAACTGTGGAGCCAATAATCCCTCACATCTTACGTCTTTACCCACGAAAAAGAAAAGCAACAAAAAAGCGAGAACACTGTACAAAATGTATAAAATGAAGGACTACTTTTTTAAGTACTGGCAGTATTATATTTTGTTCTTTAAGAAAACCGAAAAATCATCTGGTGGCGAAAAGGAGTTTTATAGACATTTATCCAGTTCTTTTAAAATTTTACTCACCCCTCTCCTCACCGCTCTCCTCCCCCTGCCATGCATATAGCCACTACCTCTGTGCAAAAGATAGAGATACCAATGGCAATGGAACAATTTTTATGTTTTATTTTTTTAATAATTGTATAGGGAAAAGAATATTGTTCCATCCTAGCAAACATTGGCAAGTCGTATTGTTGGTGAGGGAGAGTGCTCACATGAATGCTTCCTGATGCTGGTGTGGCTCGTTTACATGTGTATTTGTATGTTGCTGCTGAAAGTCTGACACGAGGGAGGAGGAGGAGGTCACGGGCACAGAGGAGCAGCATCAGACCCCTCTGTTTGATTGTCTCAAAGAACTACATCCAAGTGATTGTCTTTTACCTTCTTGCACAGACTAAAGTTATATATTTGCATATATATGAACCTATTAACAAAGTGTCTTGAGAATATATCCAGGAATACCACCGTCAATAACAATAGCAGTCTACTTTTAACGGTATATTTTAGCCATTGTATAGTTGGCATTAGGGATGAGTGCGTCTGTGGCAGTGTGTGTGTATTGGATGAAAATGATTGTATAAAGCCACATTCCGGGTAGAAGCCTGGGACGGCTCTGTGGCCTTGGATTCGCCTGCAGCAGGGCACTCCGCTCAGAAGTGGAACAAGCCTCTGTGAATATCCGGTTATCACTGAAATGCAATCTGTGACGAATAAACTGGCAGAGGATGGTTACGTTTAGCTTTGCTTGTGGGCTATGATTGTATCTACTTTCTGGAAAGGCCGGTTGATGGTACGTTATGTGTGGGAGATTCAACTTTTGTTTTTAATGGTATGTAATTACATGTACGTGTAATTTAGGTTAAAGCTTGTCGCTAAGCATTCCCAGGAAGAGCACTGATCAACTTCCTGATAGTATTCCTTTGTAATTCCTCGCCTTGCTGCTAATGCTAACCATTTGTCTGTCAGCTGAGACGTTCTTAGACGTGTCCTTTTACCACAGGTTTTATCGGTCACACCTGAGAACGCTCTGGGCACGCAGCTCTTTCAGACACACATTTTCTTTGCTCTTCACAGTATTGACGCTTTGTTCTTTTTCACACGTTTTCATCACAACACGGAAACTAAAATATCACTTTTGGTTTTAGGATTTCTTTCATGGTGAAACCCACATTGATGTTTGTGGTCATAATTCTTTTGTTATGATTACATTTTGTTTTGATATTAAAAAAATTAAATGGATTTTTATAGTAGAAATGTATGCCGGCTCTGTCTGTCATTTGCTTATGGTCCCACTGAAAAACTATAGACTGAAAAATAAATGCATGTCAGTGGTTCTCAACATGGGGGCCGGGACTAAGCTGAAGATGGTTTTCAATGGATTTCCCCAACTCTTTGATACAAACACCATCATTACAGTGAAATGAGCTAAATTAACACAAACAAAAACTGTACATGTATTTTCCATATTCAAACACCAACATGTCTCTTCTGTTCCGAGTGAAAACTATGAAAATCCTTACACATAGACAAGTGTTTTGAACAGTGCTTCTTTAAAATACACATCAATTGAATCTTTAGTTTCAATATTTATTTTTAGCACAAAATATCACCTTGATGATCAATATAATCTGTTTTCTAAAATAAAATGATCGGAATGTACATTCATACAAAGCTCATGAAACAATAGTGTCCTTTATGTTAAATCTAGTGTTTACAGGTCCCTTTCTGCCGCTGGACACTCAACAACACAGTTTTATAGAAAGGCACAAAATGATTCCAACATTATCTGAGCAAATAAAAGTCCATGTTCTTCTTCATTTGTCACTTTCAACGCAGAAAGTGTTGTCGAAGTAAAAAGAAAAGAAAAAGTAATATTATGGCTCTTTACCATGTTAATGTTGAGCTGGAATCCACACAACATTAAAAATGATGTGTCTCTAAAAAGCTTACATTTGACTTCTCAGTCTTTGCATAATTAAGTACAAACAGTTTATATTAAGGCAATAAAAATATAACTATTGACAAAGGAGTGAATATGGCTGACACTAAAGGCACAGGTGATGTGTTTTGGCTTTGCTAGCATGTCAAAAACATCGAAAACACAAATGATTGAATTGAAAGTGTCAAAATGTTTGATGTGAACATCAGCAGCAGACTTGAGTCTTCCCTTGGTTTGTCCTGCTGTGAATTGCATGTTGTAGTTTCAAAAGCAAAGTCTATAGGAGACAAAACAGGTGTTTATCTGCTGTCGCCCCAAAGCCAGTTCAGTTTGAAACTCACTGGGGACGTGTGATTCTGATTTCTGTTTCCATAAAGTGGCTTAGTAGGGCCTCCTCCATAAATAAATAAATTACCCATCGATCAATGCCTGAGGTGTCCTGCGGTCGGCAGCCTCACGTTGCTTATGGAGCGTCACAAAGCACAGGGAGGAGGGGGTTATGGGCAGGACAAGGCGGGGTAAGTATCTTTAAGATATTTTAGGGCCTCTTCCACCCACTCCGGATCAGTGCGTCAGCTCGCAGGAAGGGCTGGTTTCGGAGATCTGTGAGTGTGCAGGAGAACGGGGACACGCATGTTAGAAAACAGCATCAAACATTAAATTATAACAACTGAAAACATCACTGAAATGTATTATCATTTTTTTAGAGACATGGAAGCGAGTGGCATTCCCATAACCAAAGCTTCATCGATGGTTTTGGGAACACCAGCACAATTAACAATGCATCATTAGTGCAACTGGTGCAACACAGAAGTTTGGTGAACAGGCTCAAGTGTCAAAAGAATCTAGTTCTACTGCACGGACTCTTGTTTGTAAGAATTGGTCTGAATATCACCTTGAAGCCTGTGGACCAAAATACTGTTACATTTAAGACACGGATGACGAGTGGTAGACACTGGACAACATGCAACATGGTACAGGGAGGATGATGGTGAACAACAAATGCTTTAAAATACAACATTGTTCCATTTAATGATTGAGAGATCATTTACTCGCCCCATAGTGGGGATGTTTCTGTTGCTCTGTCTAAAGAAATACAGTAATTTCAATATATTAATGTATATAATATAATGTAATATTCGGTTCTATAATTACAAATATTACAAATTAAATTGGATGAACTGTCTATTCATGAAGAGTTTCAAATGATTTGATATAATGTATGCAACATATTATTTTTATTATGATTGTTTTTTGTTGTTTTTTGCTTGCATCCAAAGCAGTAGCTAAAGCTGGCATAACTGTAACAGCAGACAGCAGCTGGCAGGCCAAGCAGGAGGCCGGTGCTTCTACCTCTCTTACCCTCTCTTAAGAATGGAAAATACTCTCATTTATCTTCTTTTGAGCTGGAGAAGTGAAACAAACAGTGGTGGATGAAGAAAAGAGGGGAACACCAACACAAGTTAGTCTCAAAGACACAGGTCACTTATATTCAAGTATGATATAAGGTTTCCAAAGTCAAACTCTCAGATTGACTTTGTTTACACATTTGGCTCTTTCCTAAAATGAAATATTAAAGTGAATAGAAGAAACACTATAGACCCATGGCAGCCCATGTTAGTTGACAGAATGGAAGTGTTTGGGGAATGAAGGGATCATGCATCATGCACAGGGCTCAGGAGGCAGACTGGGCCTGGACAACCTTATCATAGGGACAGGGCTAGCAGTTGGCGTCGTCACAGAGGTTGGCTTCACAGAAGAACCGTGAGCCGCGTTTAGCAGTGCGGGCTGTGAAGGGCACGCTCTTCAGGACTGGGAGGAGGGGGAGGAGAAAACAATGCATTTAGGATTTACAGCCCATAAGTAAGGTAAGGATTATGTGATCATAGATTTACACCTTTTTTAGCTTAATTAGCAACACTATAAGATAATAAACTGAAACTTAAATCTGGGAGTCTGGGTAATGGGACAGCCTCCACAGTTTATTCACATGTCTTTATTTCCTCTTTATGCAAAACTTTGTTTAGGTATTTTCAGGTATTATTTAAAATACTAGTTGACACTGTAGCATAACAGTATATACTGTACTTGCTGTACTGTATGCATTAAAGTAGGTATTTGGTTACATGACTGGCTATACATTGCAGCTGTGATCCGTCATGGAATAACTAATGAGTGCTGTTCTCCAGATGTGCTGGTGTCTGGACCACGTAGCACAAGGTGCACTGCAGCGGAGCAGAGCAGTGAATGACCACAGTCATCTTGGGTCTGTGCCGCATGGAGCTCTTGTTCCCCGCTCGAGGCCTGTGAAAGGTCCTGCCTGTCCCACCTGTGATGATATCCTCTATTGTGCCGTCTTTCCCCTCATAAACTGGTCGGTGGTCTTTTGCCTGGCGCTTTCGCAGCTCAGCGATGAGCTCCTGTTGCTGATGCCGCTTCTTCTGAGCTTGGACCTGCACCAGCAGAGGGCACTCATTCATTCACAACAACCTGTATCTGAAGAGGTCCTGAGCACCTCATGTTTATGTGATCTCTTCCTGCTGTACCTTGGGGTCTTGCTCTTTACCCTCCTGAGCAAGTAACTTCTCCCGCATGGCTTGTTCCTGCTTTTTTCTTTGTTCGTTCTGCTCCATTGCATCCTGCCAGGAAAGGTTACTCTGTCAGTGTAACTCCAAAAATGGAATCTCACAGAAGAAATAACATCCAAACAGCATCTTCTAGAAATCGTCTAATTTCCATGACCCCTCTTGCACATTACAATATAAGAAAAAGTGTCTAATCTGGACATTGATTTCAGCAGGTCGCATAAATCCTGAGTGAGAACAATCTAAGGAAACGTGCAGTGTGTCAGGGTGGGGTGGAGGCAGTCCTGGGGCAGAGACCAGTCTAAACACCACAGCTGCTCCACCGTCACACGCAGCTGGCCCTTCCTGTTATTTGGCCGCCGACTATGACCACGTCCTGCTTTGCCCTGCCATGCTCCAAATGACATACATAAGTTGCGAAAACACACACTACTGTATCAACTAAAAAGTGAAGTTGGAATGATGTATGAGAATGAGTCCTCACCTTGTACGCTTTGATAAACCGCACAAACACGGGGAAAAACACAGAGGGTGGAGTCGTCTTGGCACTCTCTCCAAAGTAGTTCACCACATTGTTGAAGGCTTCCTAGAATAGTGCAGAAGACAGGGTCAGGGTGGAATCCAGTTTGTAAATACTGTCAGTTCAGATTTTTATTTTTTTATCTTTTTTAAACATTACTTATTACAGATTACAGTAGTGCAGCGCAGTTAACTCCTTGCCCGTGTAAAATTAAGAGACTAAAATCTCTAAACTCTAGCAACAAAGAACAAGCATACAATCTCTATCTTGAACATGATAATAATAAAGATGTATTTAAAAGAAATAACATTTGGCAAAATAAAAGGCAAGTATAAAGTACTGTGTATTCTAGTGCAAGCAACATGTAGTTATATGTTTACATCTGTACATGTTAGCAGCAGTATGTTACCATCTGTACATGTTAGCAGCAGTATGTTTACATCTGTACATGTTAGCAGCAGTATGTTTACATCTGTACATGTTAGCAGCAATATGTTTACATCTGTACATGTTAGCAGCAGTATGTCTACATCTGTACATGTTAGCAGCAGTATGTTTACATCTGTACATGTTAGCAGCAG
>JAPMNZ010937508.1:0-11800 GCA_029875035.1 Pomatoschistus microps | reverse complement strand
ATAAATTGACATAAATGCAAAAACAACCAACATCTATAAACACGTCAGTAAGAGCTATAGTAGCTCAGTTGGTAGAGCATTGGCCTTAGAGCCTGAAGGTTGTGGGTTCGAGCCCACCACAAGATCTTCTTCACGACTCCCACTGATGACTGCTGTTGTTGTGTACTTGGGAAAGACACTTAACCCCACTTTGCCTGAAGCCCCTGCTGAAATACAGGCTCCTGTGGACTCACCACCTGCAGGAGGAGCAGTGAGAGGCTGGTGCTCTGCGTACTGGATGCAGCTCTGACTGCCAAGACTTGCTATGAGATGAGTATGCTCTGCCCCAGCTGGAGCATAGGCCCTATACCCTGCTGTGGGTTTGTTGACCAGATGTTGTTGAGGGCTCTATATTACTGTGTATTTATAACTGTGCGAGGAGAGATATAATAATCATAGAATCAATTGCCCAAAAATTAAACACTTCAACAAATTTCAGACTAATACTCACTTTTAAAACAGAATAACTGCAGTATCTCCGTCATATTTCCTCTCTTGCCGTGGCTCTGTAGTGCAAAAAACTGTGTCAGACCACTCTTACATAAGAATCCATCCATCTCACCACCAGATCTCAGTAATATTCAACACTGCCAATACTTTACACTGCTTTTTAACCAACTAGGACAGGCTCATTATTTTGAAGGATAGTGTCTCTCTGAGAAGAGTTGTCCTACTATTTCACCCGGCTCATCCTTCGCCCTCTTACCCGTCGTCCATGGATCGTTCATTCTTATCATCTTTATCTCTCTTGAGCAGGTTCGATCAGTCTTTGTCCTGTCCTTTCCAGCATCTTGTCCTGACTTTCAAGTAATGAAGAGCTTGTTCTGTTAGCGGCTTATAGCGTCCTGCTTGTTCTATGGGTGCCCTTTGTCATTAAAGCAGCAGATAACTTGTTGAAGTCAGTCTACGTCAATGTAAAAGTGAATTTAGAAAGTCAAAGTTTGAATTACTGCATGTAACTCATACACAATCATACAAAAAACTATAATTGAATTGCTTTTGTTGATTGCATTATTGGACTATGATATCAGGAAGCAGTATGTCCAGCAGTGGTAATAAAGAAGGTGAATTTACAATATTAGAATCAGAATCAGAATCATTTTTATTGCCACGTAAGTAACAGGAAGTCACAGACTTGGAAATTGCTTTGGCTCAGTGCAACAGTCCGAAAGAGAGGTAAGGTAGAGAGGCATAATAAAAAATAAAAATAAAAAGCAATTCTAAGGAATACATTTAAATCTAAAATATAGTTGCAATAGAGTTGCAATTACTATATAATATGAACCCCATTGTAATACTGTACGTTTCTCAATAAGCTATCAGCTCGGTCCAGTTATACACACACACAAATACAATCCCCACAAACACACATGCGCATCTGGGTAGGTTTCAGAAAAATGTGACGTGCACGATTGGATGGAGAAACGAAAGTCATTGGAAGTCACGAGTCAGTCATGTGAACATGCATGTATGTTGCTACTATGTAAAAAGGTCCATTTACTGTTTTCCTACCCATATAAATGTACTAAACAAAACTTTGCAAATAATCTTTTAGGTTTATTAAAAAAATATATGAGATAAGATATCTAGATCTAAAATCACTAGGGCCAGGAGTCAATAAAAATGAACTTTGAGGAATGACACAGACACTAAAGCAACAAACAATATATGTATTTTTGTTCAGCCAAGTCCAACAGAGCAGTGCCACTTTTGCTAACCCTAACCCTAACCCTAACTGTAGCAATAGCATATTTAGACATATCATGCATTTTGCAGGCCCTCATCTTCTACCATTACAAGTGGTCTACAATCAAGTCGAGTGCAATCCAGCAAGCCAGCCAGACCATTGGTTATTCAGACAGACCTGGTCCTTACGGCAGTTACCTGGTGGAGTGTGGGTCATTGTACTAGGGGTACTTTTCTTTTTTATTTATCAAAATTAACGCGTTAAAAAGTCCCGGCCCTAAAAATCACATTATGGTGGGAATCAATTCTCCTAACGTATTCGATTAGCATTTGTCGCATACCGTATACTCACCTCTTGCCTTTGACTAAGAGACACTGACAGTCCACAGATCGCTCTCTTTGATAAGCCGTAATGAACGTCTCCATGTCAAATTATACAAGAATTGACAGAAAGACAATGAAATGTATCACAAAGAAATGGGATGAAGCAGAGTTAGGGTTGGGACATGTGGCCCTGTGATCCCCGCTAATAAGACCCTTATCATTTGATCATGTTCAAAGTAAATGTCACTCACGTCTCTGCTGGTGAACATAGCACAGAGAGAAAGATATCAAAGCATTGATGAAATGTTTGGCAACTTGGTTCAATATGTCAGCTGGAATTATGTCACAAAAGTGAGCAAAAGTCAACTGAAAGAGACAACACTAGAATATGCTCAAAGTCTGGGTCTAGTCATACAGTCTATGGTCCAGTCTGGGAGTCAGCTGTCTGCAGAGGGAGTGTTAAATGCCACATCTGCGAAAAGGTGACCCTGCTCATGATAAAAATACAACAGATTTCAAACACTTCAAAAAAAATATGTAAAATGAGCAAACGATATAAAGATAACAAAGCAGTTGTGTTTCTCTAACATATACACGTTATCTACATGTGCCACATATGGCCAAGTAAGATGACGGTCCAGTGTATCTCAGGTCGCAGTCACATAATGAAGCGGCAGTCATTTGAACAGTTTCCTTCTGCTTGTCCTGCACCTCTCTTTTCTCTATGTCAAACCTCTGGCAGATCGTGGGAGGTGCTAATGGAAAAGCTCCTGCTCCTGTTCCCCTTGTTCACCGCACTAATGTGAAAGGCACCATCCATGTTACAGCCGCACACTGCCATGACCGGACCGCCCTGTCATAGTCCGCTGGCTACACAGCTAATGGGCCGAGGAGCCAACTGGAAACAACACAACACGGATGGAAAAGGCGGCAGAGAAAGTGCCACATTGACAGAATTCTCAGCTGTTATCTGCAGATTATGTTCATGTCCACACAATTAGAAATCAGCAACAAAAGTGAATAAGAATGTATTTATTTGTTATCCCAATAATATTATTAGATGATTGGATGTCAAGTGTCTAACATAAAAAGTATACTCACTTTTAGGATTGTAGTTTCCATCTAATATTGTACAGGAATAATATTATGTTTTGGATTCATTGAATTTCTTTTTTATCTCATTAGAAGAGCAGCAGACGTTGATCCTGTGTACTTGACTTTGGGAGCATTTGTGCATCTGTAAACTAAGGCTATTCAGGTTGACAGCCCCTGCCACTGCCTGACAGTCCTTCTTGTTTCTTTTGCATACTTCTTAGTACCTCATAAGTCTGGAACCTGCCGTCACCTTTGTGGTCTATGCGGCTCCCAAACACACTCTTGCCCACTGTAATTCAAAACAAGACAAGTCTGTCCATTCTCTCGCTCCTTTTCCACTGGACTCCAGCTTCAAACAAGCTCCTCAGTTTGTCACCTACCACATCTCCAGCACCAGAATGCAGCCACCTCGGACGTGTCCATGCGCTTGTGTATGTTACTTTCGTACGGTGTCTGAGATGCTGGTGCGACTAACAATATACTCCCCTCCAGCTCTCCTGCTGGACTTATCTGAGCTACCTGAACAAACAAGTCTCAGTTTGTCAGACCCAAGACCAAACTAGAGTCTACTTATGGACAACACTGCAGTGACACCAGTGTCCACAAGCAGCTGGAGAAGTGTTGCCTGAAGAACTATAGACATAGCTAAAGTCTAAAGGTCTGCAGAATTGCAAGCATTCAAGTTTGTTGGCCTTGTATATCATTCTTTTTGAGACTTAAAAAGTGACAAATAGTCAATAATGAAAATTAATACAATGAGCCACAACAAATAATCTAGTACCAGTAAAAAAAATTCCATAAATTCACAATACAATTTCAGATGTATTTCATGATAATAACGTGTGTGTGAGCATGCTTGCTTCGACAGATTTGACCTGCCTGGGCCTTTCTTTGCAGAATGTATGCTTCCGCCCTGTGTCTTGATGAAATGTTTGACCGTACATGCACAACATTGCCATAACTGCATGTGAAAGCCAGATCTGTCAGATCGGACCAGCTAAACAGGGTAGGACATAGTTAGTACTGTGAATAATTTGATTATTTTTAGAATGTAACCTCTGCGATAAACAAGGGAACAATGTGAAGCGACTTTGAGTGTCCAGAAAAGTATTATATAAAATGTATGCATAATTATTACACTTGAACATCCACTCAAAATCAGAATATCTCCACAGTGGATCCTACATCATGAGGCTTAATGTTTCCAAACCTCACATTTTGTTAACCAAGTATAAGATTTTGTCTCATCCATTATTCTACAAGACCTGACACCTAGAAAACTGACTCTATCTCTGGCTCATGGCTTTGAGCGTACCTACACCGCGCCTTGTTGGCACTATAAGCATTTTATTGTATTCGTTCAACAGGCAAAATTCTTTAAGTATAATCTTTGATAAATGGCCAGGTCATGGTGTTGTACTTTGTGCCTTTGAGGTGCAAAAGATTCAATGGAAAGCAATCAGATTTAAGCCCCCTTGCCTCATGTGCTCAGTGATTTTAAAAAGAGCTGCTTTTGCCTGCCATAACACAGCTCCCCGACAGACGGACAGGCAGAATATCAGGTGTTAAAGCTCTTTCTGTCTATCATACACACTCTATTGTTGATGCTCCCTCCTCCATCAGCACCACTCTCTCCTGGCTGGCTCGCCTTCTCTGTCACACTCCCCACCGTCTCCGTGACAATTGCGTTATTTGGCCTTATCGAAGAATATGAAACGGCGGTGCGCGACATCTCCTCACCGAGCCCAACAGATATGCCAATTCATTTCGCAGCCGGCGATTTGACAAGCAAGACTGCTCCTCTTGAAAGGCATCATTCATGCGCACAGCCCCAGCGATCCGCTCTCCACCTCTTTCCTTTCCCACCTCTTTTATCCTGCCTTCTCCATCCCATCTTCTCTCTTCTCTCTGGTTTGTTGCAATCTGTAGAGCTTCGACTCTTAAAGATTGAAAAGGACTCTCGGCCTGGGATAAAAAGTCTCAAAAGAAGGAGGGCACAAGCATGGGGTAAAAAACCAACTCAAAAAAACAAGATTAATACCTGACATACAATTAAATGTTTTAAACCACATTATGCTACTGACACAAAAAATCCCTAGTATCTCTACTTTTCTCAGAATGTTTAACTAGATTTGTACTAGTATAGTTTACAATACTATCATGTATATTAGTAGCATGTAAGGAATAGAGGAATTAAACACAGATAGATACTTTATTGATCCCCCATAGGAGAAATGTGCAGGAAGACTCATCCAGGTCTGTTGTACAGTCTGAAGCCGAAGGAGCGGTCAGAGCTGAAAGCTCTCTGACTGTGATGATGTGCTGTCTGTGAGTGCAGGAGAAGTGCCCAACTCGGACGTCTGAAGCTGCACTTGATCCAGGACAAAAGCTAGAGCCAACCTCACCCTCACACTGTGAACCCCAAAAACGAACTCGGTCTGGCCGAGGACTTGCGGGTCGGTGTCTCACAGGCACTACACCAGCTGCTGCGGTGTTGCATGGAGCTACACACACCTAATGCAAACACACACATGCACAGACACACACACACACACACATGCAGGGAGACTTGAGTCTGATGAACAGGAGAGTCCCGCTTAAGTCCCTCTCTTTGCCCAAAGTGCTTCCATGACTTTGCTGTGGTTTTGTTGTAAGCACTTATCTTTTCTCTGTTGTTAAGAAGTACATTTGTTGGTAAAATCAGCGCCCTTCAGGTCAGCAAAACGTTTTCTATTGCTGAGTAAAGTTGGTTTTGTGGCAATATGCCTATTATTATCTTTAGATAAAAATGGACGAATGTGTTTTGTTTTATAAAGCTATATGACTTAAAACAATCTATACCAAAGTATTAATGTAGATTCTAATTAGTCTATGAATAGGCTAAATCCTGTCTTTTTAGACTTGCTCAGAGTGCTTCATGTACATTTTTGCTCAGACCCATGAAAATTTAGAGGGACCACTGCTCATAAGCACATTTTTTAAGAGCCCAAAGGGAATTCTGTCATCATATTAAGCAAACAAGAGTTCTGGTTTTTCACTAAACAAAAACTCGACAGTTACATACGCAGGATTTCTTTATCATGTCAAAAGTTTCCTTTAGATTGTAAACACTATCCTTTTGAGGATATTAAAGTTATTAAATCTATAAATTGAAATTAACAGTGGGGTCGCATAAGGATTTCACATATATAGTATTTGAGGGGTCCTGACTGAAAAGTTAAGATAAGATAAAACTTTGAGATAAAAGTTTGAGAACCATATAGTAACAAATTCGCTTGATCTATAGATAATTAAGTTTATAAGTAACTCAAACTAATACTTTAGTACTAGGATGCAATTGTTTTAATCAATGATATTTGTTATAGATTACGTACTATTTGGTGAGATAATTCTTACAATCAAGACATTGAGACTTACAGAATATGAAAATGTATATAGATTATATTTGTTCTTTTTATGTATTAAATTGCTGATTGTTGCCTGGTGATAACATTTAAAGTGGAGTTGTTGTAACCAGGGGAGGCGGGCGAGGGCAGGTCTTCTGAAGAGAAATCGGTGTGCTATAAGCTGCAGCAGGGATGACACGGGCACTAATACACGTGTTTAAATATTTGATGCAGGGAGGGATAAGGCGGGATCGTCTCGTCTCGGAATTGAGTGTCAAGTCTGGAATCTATTACGGAGAATCTGTGTGTGTGTGAGTGTGTGTGTGTGAATGAGAGGCACATTTTGACGGTGCGCTTGTTGTCATCACAATCTCCCCGTAGCCAGCAGCGCCAAACACGGACCACAATATTAGCAACCGATCCCCCCCAGTCTCACCTCCCCTCGTCTACCCCAGTCTTCACCTAAATGTTTTTCTGCCAGGCTTCACTAGGCTCTGATTACTGTGTCTTTGGGATGGAGGGTTTGTGTTGTTTTTTTGACTGGCTACTAAAGTGTGTAACAAAAAAGAGGAAGGTTATTGTGGAGGTGAGAAATGAACTGTTGTTGTTTCTGTATGTTAGTGTACAGTGAATATCAAGTGTAAGCATGTGGGTAAATGTCAATTTTACAAACAGGAAATATGTAGAAATGTCTGTGAATTGCTAATTGAAACAAACCCAACATACATTTTGGAATCACACTATTGCAACTTGCTTATCTCATCATGGTGGTCTGAAGGTCAAGGGAGCTGATTGGCAGACTTGCGTGGGCCATATTTTGGGCTGACAAGTGCCTGGCCATGCGTCAGCATGCTCCAGGCTTCTACCACGGGGAAGTATCTGCTAAAGTGGAGAGGCGAGTCGTTCGGCTTGAAAAGCATGCGCTGTGTCAGGGTTGTAAGGTGCAGCAGGTGTGTGAAAACAAAAGCAGTTGGGCTGTGATCAGGAATCCCAACTATGTCGAGGTCACAGCCTGTACTTTGAAGCTATAGTTATTTCCACTGCGCGTGATAATCATATACACAGTTAAAACAATAAAAACATAAAGAGTGGCCTATATTAGACAATTCAAGTAATTTCTACAATGTTCAATAGTTCTATGCACTGTAAAAAGCTATAACAAAAGCAGAGATTAAGTATCCTATGTCAGACATTATATACTTTCTTTTTGGAGGGGATTAATGTAAGCAAATATATTTTGCTTCATCCAATCCCTATTCAAACTAAATCAATGGACAATTAGACCAAGGAAAAATATGCAATTAATTGCAATTCGTCGCAGGTTAACTATGACATTAATGCAATTACGGTAATCGCAATCACATATTTTAATCGTTTGACAACACTCATATTAATACTAGTATGCTAAAGAAAGGAAAGGGTTACAGTGTCTAATCCTACTTTTTGTAGTTGGGAAATGAAAAGCCCCACCTTTAACCAAAATTCATCCCTATAGACAACAAGCCATGCACTAGCAACACATCATCCCAGTTTTTCCTATTGTGGTGGTCATTGAAACTGGACTATGGTCTCCACAGTCCGAGCTAGAAGCATGTGTGCTTTAGCTGTCTAGACAGGGGCCGAGTGCCACTTTAACCTGTATGTAATGAGGGCATGCTGCAACATTGTTAGGGAATAAAGCTTGTTACTTTACGTCCAGGCACACACCAAAACCCACCCAAATGCTCACATACACACCAGAGCCTTGTGCACATTTCCTCCAAACAAGGCTGAGCTAACACCAGGTCGGGGTTGGCCAAGACCATTGACTCCAATTTCATCTGGCCCGTAGCTCAAACATAGGTGAGCTTGTTTTTTCTCCCTTTGGTAACACTACAAACTAATAGCAGCAACTTCTGTGTGCCAAGTTGAAAAACATGACTTGAAAGCTAATGAGAAACATATAAGGCTCCATATAGTTGGACTTTATAGGAGATTTTTTCATCAGAGTCATTTATTAAAAAGGACCAAGCGACTTTAATCATATGGTAACAATTAAAAGTGTATTAAACTGAAGATTAACTACATAATGGCTGGGCGCTTAATGGGACTGTGTTACTTTGATTCAGGAGAATAATCGCTGTCTGCTGAAATGAAACACAGGTAATAATTTACAACCAGGTTAAAGCAGATTTATAGGCCGGGGTAAAATAAACATCCACTTCGCCACAAGATTTTATGACTTATTATAGTTCACCCATTCAAGATATAATCTACATTGGAATGTGTTAGATTTACATTAAATGTATATCCTAGAAGTAAACGTTTGCAAGATGCAGTTGAAAGTGGTGTTATATATTTGTGGTGGGGAACAGTCACTTACAACATAATGTGTAAAGCAATGTAGTGGTTTTACAGTGAAGCACAGACTTCCAGATTTTGTGCAGACTGATTAAATCTGACTTAGTATATGTGTGTATATGGTGTTGGGGGCAGCCCCGTTAAACCAAACTTAGTACACAAGGCCAATATGACCTGTATACCTTATAATAGAAAAAAAAAATGAAGGACAATTTCATCAATTTAATAAAAGATATGTTGGCCCTGAGTACAATACATATTGACCCATCAATATAAAAAGTTTTCTCCCTCCCTGATCACCACATGTTTGTTTTGACTACTACTGTACATAAAATATTGTATATCATCAATGTGAAATGTCATTATTTGTTCCAAAAGAATATATGCTTGTTAAAGTTCACCTGCATCCACATTGAAAATTGCGACAGTGTAGTTCAGGACCACACCCTGGTGGTGGCTCAATAAAGCAACTGGTCTGATTTGTGCACCTAGATCAAACTCCAGTGACATGTACCCAGCCCCCGACACCCTCATACAAGCATGCAAACACTCCATCAGCACGAAGGGGCTTCATCTCCTGCTCCCCATATCTCTCTCTCTCCTCCAGACAGTGATTCTATGTTCCGTGTCGCCACCCTGTCTTGTCACATTTCCTTCTTGTCTGCCACGCTGTCTCTCTTTCTTCTCATCCTCTTTCTTTTGTACTCCTTCTATACCTATCCACTCTCTCCCCATCTCCTCCCATCCCTCCATTTAATCAATAAGCACTGGCACTTCCTTCCACAGCTCAGGAAAAAAACAATTAAAAGCCATCGATTCCAGAGTACACATACACATAGAGCATGGAACAGACACACACACACAAGATGGCATGAATATGTAAGTAGCTCTCCTTGACCTTCAAAGACAGGGGGAGAGCAGGTGACTTCATTCTTCATGGGGCTGCCAAAAGAAATGTCTACTCTGCACTCGCATTCACAACCACACAAACACAACATGTAAGGTGCACATGTATTGACAACAGAAGCCTAGAGTGTGAGGGGACAAGCTTAAACAGGCCTGCCAGTGCTGAGATAAAAGAGCTGAGTCCAGTGCATCTCATTGTAGCAAGTCAAAATATAATAAATAAAATTTAAAAGAGTGGTAAAAAATACAATCAAAGTACAGTTTAGCTTAATTGTTTGTTTTGTTGGGTTAACTCTTCGAAGTCTTATAGAGGGAAGTATGTTGTATGCAAACTACAGTATAGGGCTGTAACAAATGAATCAATTAATTGCAACAAATCAATTAATGAAATAGTTGTTATAATTTAGCAATGTATCTACTGTTTTTTAGACCTTACATAGACCAAAACATGCTTAGAACAGTTGTTTTGATTGAGATCTTTTTTTTCCAACATAAAATACTGCAAAAAGCACACAAACACACTATAACAATATCAAAGCCAAACAAAAACTTTCCCCCAAACCAAATGTTCTAAAATCATTTAATTGACTTACTTACTGTAGGTACATTACAAAGACATATTCTTATATTAAAACAATAAAAACAAGATACAAAATAAAAATAAATGGGTATTATAGTAAAACGATATTTAAAATTACTAGATTTCTCTGCTTTAAAACTATTTTGGTTTTTTTGCCAGATCCGAGGACACGTAATGGCAAAAATAAATAGACAAAGCAACACTGTCGACACTAGACATCTCAGAGGTATTTGAAGAGAGATTCGGAGTAATGTAGAGGAGCAGCAGTCACACTCTGACTGTTGCTCAATGAGGGAGGGGCCAATAACGCCAGCTCTAATCTTTGTCCACTCAGCCCTGACACACACGCCACCACATCTGCAGCAGCGACACACTTCAGCTTTATGAGAAATACTCGCTCTGTCTCTGCTCTGCTCTTTGACACCTAGGTTAGAAATGACATTGTGCTGTTGTTGAGGGCGATGTGTCAGTAAGCCAGGTGTTCCTCAGGCTTCGCTGCTTTTCTTTTGGTTTGTGGACTTTGATAAATGGAAAAGAGCCACATACACCTGATAAATGGTTGAGGAGTGATGGATTGACTGCTGTTCCACTGCACCTTAGGCGTGTGCTCTGGTTGGACAGGCCGCCGTTTGTCCGTGGACATTGTGCACGTTTGATTTGTTCTGTTCAGATTGAGATTGGTGCCTTCACTATTGTTCGGATTCTCATTTTTCTACAGTGTAAAACATGCTTTCGTTTTCATCTTTGTGAAAGTATTTTTTCTGAACAATATTGGCAATTCTGCAGTAAAAAAATGATAATTCCGATCACATTTCCCTGTGCTGCCCCTGCGCCTTTCTTCTGCTTTGTCAGCAACAAATAAAGCAGAAGAAACTTGGTGTATGGATGAACGGACATTTCACAAAGCACCCTTTATAAGTAATCTCAAAAAATGTATTTAAATTATATTTCAGTGGATGCTGAGGTGCCTCTCTCCAGGTGAGACAAAGCTTTTTACACCTGCATACGGTGTCCACAGGTGCAAGAGCACATTATAAAGTAAATAAAATATTGTGTTATTTACAATCAAGTACTACATTGACACAAAATAAGGTATAAATAAATGTGAAAACTACTGAGCAATGGAATCTTAAATAGCAGCAGGGCTAAGGGATGGTTTAAAAAACAAGTCTCCAGGCTGCTATGCTAACTATGCTCCATGTGAGTGGAGATGTCCAGTGCAGTGTTTATTATCACTGCAGCTGATTTCCTCTATGGTGCATGAGATAATTTCCTGTTTCTGTCAATCATACACATCAACATGGTTGCCCGGTCGATTGATTCTTAGTCGTCTGAACATAATCTTGAGGCAATTACCCAATTAGCTTTGAGGCTATGCAGCGTACAGCCGAGCCAGCGTGTGAGTGTTTGTGCCTGCACCAACAGCCAATACAGTACGATGGAG
>JAPMNZ010937463.1:0-13416 GCA_029875035.1 Pomatoschistus microps | reverse complement strand
GTGCTTGGACAGTTGGGTAAGGAGTCCCCCAATAGTTATCGCATAGACTAGCTCGCAAACATTTACCCTCATTCAATGGTTAGAAAGCAGATTTATCCCAATGGTTCTCATAATGCCACACAATTATTTATTATTGAGAGAAGATTATGGATTTATTGAACATCCCCCACGTTCAGTAAGCTGTACATACAGTAAGGTAAGGAGATGTCTTGTGTCATTAAGAAATTTTCCCGCTGTGGGACGATTTCAATTGGTAATAAAAGGTATAACTTGAGCAAGGGGCTCCAGAGAGAGAGGACTAAAACAGTATCCTTGTCCCCAACTCCTGGCAAAGGATAAGGGTGAAGAACAATTTGTGCCGGTGGGTACCATCGCTATTACATATTTTGAAGAACCTGGATATTTGTAATGAAAGGCGTACCCATAAAAGAAAACATGGCATTGAGTGAAAAGACTCCACTGGTCATGTAGATGTTGATGTGTTAGTTGTTTTATTTGAGTGGAAATATAAAAAAGCAACAATTTTAAGGGTTAAGCACAATTTAGTATTGGGGGCTGCACAGGTAATTCAGTTGGGAAAGTACTTGCGGTAAGTTTTTTGGACTTTAGGAAATGATTACACCAAAAGGAACATTTGTCTGTTATACTTCATCAAGCAATACAAGCAACACCAAAAACATGCCATATATTTCAATCTATTGATCTAAATAGTCACGCAATGGAACTTTAAAATCACCCATTATATGAAACGATTTACGTTTCAGGAAATAAAAGAACATAACAATATGATCAATCATTGAAGTACTTTGTGTTTCATACACAGGGAAGTTACTTTACAGTCCACATCACACAAGGCACAAATCATCACATAAAACAAACACCAAAATCACCATTAAAAACACAATACAAAAATGACTATAATAATGTCTTCGCAATTAAACCCACCGTCAAGATTTGTTCTACACTCTTTCCAGGGGTATAAGACGGGAATACTCTTTTATTCCCCTCTCTTTGGAGCCCAAGTTATATCTTTTATCTCCGATTGAAATGCATGGTACAAGACATCTCATTGCTTGTACAGATAAATCCTACTGAATATGGCGGGTGTTCACTTAATCCCTAAACACAGGGATACAATTTATTGCACATTTTTTGAAACAATGAGAACTGTCTGCTCTCAGTCTTTAGTGCTGTGTGTCTGTGCTCTATGTATTCTTTAACACACGCACACTCTTCAAATAAAGTATGCATTCCCATAATCTGTAATCATTCAAACTTGAGTGAGAATTGGCACAAAGGATGTATTTAAAGGATTATGTGAGATTTTTTTATACATGCAAGCTGTGCAAAGGAATGATAATTCAAACGTACAAGTTGGCCCAGTGTATAAAGTAAAATTGAAGAAGCAAAGACTTTGTGTCAAATGATGTGAGTTGTCCTGCTGCGAAGGTGTCAGGGTATTCAATGCTTGTTATATCACAAATGATCAAGCCTTTGACATGAGTACACTACAGGGGGCTCACAGCAGGTTTTAGTTCAACTTCTTAATTCTACTATTTTAAAATTCATGGATTATGCTCTACAGAGACACATTTTCAAAATGTGTAAAATATGTGTTCTGTTGGCACTAATTGGTTTAGTTGCGAACAGGTTAATGATGACCAAACAAGACAACCCTACACAAGGAGAACACTAAAATGAGTGTTGGTGCCGTCCTGAAAACAGAGCTGGAGCTGTCCAATGTGCTGAAAGCAAACAAACGAGTCCTCGGCTATTCACGCTTTATTTTGTTATCCCAAAGAGCTAATGTCTTTTAAATGTGGAGACATTTGGAAACAAATCGCTTTCCTCATAAAAAAGTTCTTTTGTGAGAGCAGTCGTGATGCCTCGTGTCACCGTGCGCTCGGTGACTTAAGTTTTCTTTACATCAGCACCTCTCAGCCAATAGGACCCTCGCCTCAGTGCGGAATGTCAGTGCAATGACGTTGTTGCTGGCGCACAACTCCACTTTAATGGATCCTACTAATTGAAAGCGCTGCGTAAAGAAGCAGACTCGCCGCGGCTGTCAGAGCGCACTGCTGAGGACTTTTTGCTTGTTCCTAAAGTGGCGGTCCGTCCGGTGCTCGGCTGTAACGTGTCGGCTGTTTTGCTCAGAATAGAGGTACGTATGCCCACATAACATGTCTTTGGTCAGGAAAAGTCGTGATGCGTTTTGTATTTCTTTGGAACAGTATTACGCATGGCACTGTGGGCACCAGGCTCACACAACAGTGTCTTCAAGTATGTTGAGTGTTTAAAACAAACATGTTATGCATTTCTATTGTTGAGCAGGAGCCGGACCGTAATGCTGTCCTCCCTGAAGACGCTGCTGCTTCTCTCGGTCGTGTGTACGCCGAGCTCCAGCCTGTGCCTGCGCCTGTACCCGTCCGAGCTGCTGTGTGACGAGGGTCAGAGGGACCGCGAGGAGCCTGACAGCGCTCAGCTCAGCGACTGGAGCTCCATGCTGCAGTTTGGACAACTACTGTCCTCATCCTCCTCCTCCTCCACCTCCGCAGAAACCAGCCGGGAAAAACGGACTTCAAGCCCCTCAAACTATCGCTTCATCAGCCGGACCAAGCTCAAGGGCCAAATGCTTCGGAACAGCAGTAAAGGAGACCGCAGGAGCCGGCTTACCCTGTCCCTTGACGTCCCCACCAACATCATGAACGTGCTCTTCGACGTGGCCAAAGCCAAGAACTTGCGTGCCAAAGCGGCGGAGAACGCGCGCCTCTTGGCGCACGTGGGGCGGAGAAAGTGACGAGGCTCAAACAGACTCTTCATGCGCTTTGGTGTTTTTGCATCAGTGTTTTTCATTTCAAATATGATTTGTTGTTGTACAACTTTACTCAAATGTAGCTCTAGCATTTTTCCGAATGACAGACAGACATATTGCAACTTATTGCCTTTGTAATTCATCGTTATAGTTTCTGTGATTTTTTTTGTGTCTTTCTTTTTTAAATCTCACGTTGCCCTGTTGTGTCTTTCAATGTTATTCAATGTAATGGAAATCTCCAGAGGTTATTACAAAATGCAAGAGCTAGCCACCCTCTTGTGCATGAGAATGTATGTCTCCATTTGTATGTTATTTTTTATACTTGAAATAATGTATTTTTCTTCTAATAAATAATATGCAACAAAAAAACAAATAAAGATCATTATTGTGCGCTCAGCCCACATGAAAATCTCGAAGTCAATACATGTTTTTGCTGGGAAAAATAAAACTCTTTTTCATTGTTACCATAAATAGAAACCATCTTTTAGTTTCTCGTGTACCTCTTTTCATCTCCACAAACCTTTACCTGAAAACGGTCCTGAACGACCTCCTGCTTGTTTCCAAATAAATACTCCTTCGACTATACATTTCCACACATACACAATGGCATAAAATGGGATGAGGATGTGTCAAAGTGTCAAAGAGTGTGCGCACACAGAATCATGTGCGTGACGCACCATCTCAAAGACTTTGGATCTGTTCATCTTTTGGGAAAGCAATGCACAAACGCAGAATCCATTGAGAACGTGGAAAACACTGCCATCTGATGGCTATGTGATTAGCCGTGATTATAAATGATAAAACCATAGACTTAAATGATCAACCCGTCGTCAGTATCTCCAAGAAGAATATCACCATGGGTTCGTTTGTCTGTCCGTTTGTTTGCAATAGAGAGATAGTTAACAGCAATTTCAGGCAATGGAAGTTTAATATTGGATGCGTTTTTAAAATTAATATATTTGTTTACTTTTGATTTTACATTGTTGTTGTGGTTGTTATAATCAATGCCACTATTACTATTAAAATCGTTAAGACCTTTGTGCTTACACTGTTGAAGGAACACATGTTAGTCCCATAAGAACCAGCCCGGACTCTGGGGAGCACAGGGACCGGCATAGTCAGAACTAAACATGGGGAGGCTGCATTTCAGATTCATGCTGATAAAGTGTGGAACAATCTTCCTGAAGATGTGAGACAGGCCTCTTTTCTGACAATGTTTAAATCCAAGTTGAAAAACTGTTCTCTTTAGCTCTAAATACAACTGAGGGATTATATATTTTTATCTTTCTTTTTAATGTACTGTGATTATTTATGATATTGATTTTTTCAGCACTTTGAGTTGCCTTGTGTTTAAATTGTGCTCTACAATTAAACGTGCCTTGCCTTTATGTTAATGTGTTTATTTGGTGCACCGACACCGCCATCTGCTGGTGACGCGAGGTAACGTTCTGACGTGGCTTTCCGACGTGGAGCTGTGAGGCGGAAGTGTGTTGTCCTTCTGGCTACGTGGAAGTAGCTTTCATTCCATCAGGAGAGAACCTGGTCTGTCCTCAGCTGCGCAGCCAGACCGACAAAATGATTAAAAAGTTCGACAAGAAGGATGAGGAATCTGGTAATTCTATTGTTATGATTAGGAAAAGCCTAAATGTTTAATAATGATACGACAGAATACCGCTAAGCTACATATGCTAACGCAGCACTGTTGAGTTAGCTTCGGTCTTAAAAGTTGCGGCTTTAAAATTGCTTGCTGGAATTGTTTCGAGATAATCTATACATTTATTCTTCAAATCAATTCAATGTATTGTGGAAAAAATGCGTTGTGGGTGCTGACTGCATCTGCGATGCTAGCTAAACAATTCTCTGCAAACGGCAGGGACACATTCTCCTGTACATTTCTGTATTAATAACGAGGATAATGTGTTCTCTGTAGGGAGTGGTTCCAATCCCTTCCAGCATTTGGAGAAGAGCGCGGTGTTACAGGAGGTAGGAGATGGCACTCTTTGTGAATTAGCCTCTAAATTTTCAGTCCAATAAACAACGGTAATGAGTTGAGCTTCTTTTCTGCTTCAGGCTCGTATTTTCAACGAAACCCCCATCAACCCAAGAAGATGTCTGCATATTCTGACCAAGATAATTTACCTGCTCAACCAGGTTATTATTAGTGCTTGTATATTGTATTCATTATAGTTGTATGTGCTATTATGAACTGGTCTGACTGCGTTATGTTGTCTATAACGCAGGGGGAGCACTTTGGCACCACCGAGGCCACTGAGGCTTTCTTTGCCATGACCAGGTTGTTTCAGTCTAATGATGTAAGTTATGGATTTTTGTTTTAAAGGTTTATTGTTGGGTTCATTGAAAATGTGAAAAAATATATTTACATTATTATGTTTCTCCCAGCAAACTCTCAGGAGGATGTGTTACCTGACTATTAAAGAGATGGCTAATATCTCTGAGGACGTCATCATCGTCACAAGCAGGTCTGTCAGTCAGTGTTTGGATGAAATATTATCCATTTTTTGCAGACGTCCATTGATGGCTCTCCTCGTGTTTGATATATATTTAGTCTGTGCACTGTCTACAATTTACGTCTTTATACAAGAAACCCAGTTGTGTGTAACTGCTGGTTTAATTTTTTAGCGGTAGAATCCAATTCCTGAGCCGAATAAGCACATACATGCCGTGTGCACACGAACGCTCCTTGCATTCAAGAGATTTAGTTGTAAAACATAAATCAAGAATTAAATCCTAAAATATATTATAATTGATAACAGCTTTAAGAAAAATATGTAATTATGTATTGTGTTATAATATTGTTTGATTTTCTATTAAGTTTGACTAAGGATATGACTGGTAAAGAGGACGTGTACCGTGGACCTGCCATCCGAGCCTTGTGCAGAATTACTGATGTGAGTTTCTTTTCTCTTACAATATATGGAATTTGGTCTGTTACATCTATTTCAAAAGACAGTTAATGTCTCCTTTTACCATAGACAACCATGCTGCAAGCCATTGAGCGATACATGAAGCAGGCCATTGTGGACAAGGTGCCCTCCGTGTCCAGCTCTGCCCTGGTCTCATCCCTGGTACCATGCTATGATATTTACATTATTGTTCTACCTATTGTTGCACTTGATTTTAACCTTTGAACGTGCATCCTGTCTTTCAGCACATGGTGAAGGGGAGCTATGATGTGGTGAAGCGCTGGGTCAATGAAGCTCAAGAGGCGGCTTCAAGTGACAACATCATGGTCCAGGTGAGTGTCAAGAAAGCGGAGACTGAAAACATTTGATAGGCCTTTATGAGTTTTAGTGATCATTGTCATTGCATGTCTGTACTTCTGGTTTCTCTCTGGTTTGATTCTCTTGTCAAACAAAAGGGTATATAGTTTGTTGTTATTGATTTTTCCAGTACCATGCTTTGGGGCTGCTGTACCACCTAAGGAAGAACGACCGTCTTGCTGTGACTAAGATGTTGAACAAGTTCACAAAGTCTGGCCTCAAGTCCCCGTTCGCCTACTGCATGCTCATACGCATTGCCAGCAAGCTACTGGACGAGACAGAGGGAGGGTAAGCTCCAAGGTTCCAATGTTATATCAAATATATAGAAAAGTCAATTACTTAATTAATTGAAAGATGATGATAATGTATTATTAATAATAATTATCAGTAGCTACATGCTTATTAAACCGTTAAGCAACAATGTCCAGGCTGATAGTGGTGTGAGATGGCAGGATAATAAATACATATGTATGCTCCTGATGTCCGACACAGTGCAAAACAGTTGAGAAGTTTTCTACTTGGTCTCACTTTTGTTTTCCCTCAGCCGCACCCACATTGTTTTTAAGTGTCTCTGCTGTGCTTCCAGACACGACAGCCCTCTGTTTGACTTCATTGAGAGCTGCCTGAGGAACAAGAATGAGATGGTGGTGTATGAGGCGGCCTCCGCTATCGTCCATATGCCCAACTGCACGGCCCGGGAACTGGCCCCGGCGGTGTCTGGTAAGCAAGGCCACTACTACATCACTCAGACATAATGGTTCACACGGGTCCACACCTGCTCAATGTTGTGTTCCTTTGTATTCCACTAGTTCTGCAACTCTTCTGCAGTTCTCCCAAAGCAGCCTTAAGATATGCAGCCGTCCGGACACTTAATAAGGTGTGACATTCTGCCTCTCAAACCAATTTGTATTATACAATATAATTATTTTGTTTTTTTATTCTGACAATAAAACCAGAATTGCATTTAAAATGTGCCATTTACTTTTTCAGACTGCATTTCCATTGCATTGAACAAAGAACAACTTGTTTGCACCTTGAGTCATAGCAAGTTCCTAGTTAGTTACTTACAATGGTAATGAAAATAATTCTGATTTTGATTCTAGAAAAGGTTAATCCATCAGTTCAGTCTTCTCTTTGTATATTTAATTTAAATAATTGTCTAATTAGCCCTACACATGCACTGTTTTCATGAGGATCATTGCTTGACATTTCTGTGCCTGTGTTGTCCTGCAGGTGGCGATGAAGCACCCGTCTGCTGTAACTGCATGTAACCTGGACCTGGAGAACCTGATCACAGACTCGAACCGCAGCATCGCCACACTGGCCATCACTACGCTGCTGAAGACGGGCAGCGAGAGCAGTGTGGACCGCCTCATGAAGCAGATCTCCTCCTTTGTGTCAGAGATCTCAGACGAGTTCAAGGCCAGTGCTTCCCATATTGTATAACTTTGTTATATGCAGTGTAGGTTTTATTATTATTGTGTGTGTACGGCTGCAGGTCGTGGTGGTGCAGGCCATCAGTGCTCTGTGTCAGAAGTACCCCAGAAAACACAGCGTCATGATGAACTTCCTCTCCAACATGCTCCGGGACGATGTGAGTGGCCTTTGTTATGTATTTGTAGCAACCCAAAACTGTTGTTTCTGAAGAGAAGAGTGTGGGTCCAGTATATTGGATGATGCACAGCTGATTGTAAAGAACACACTGGAGGCACGTATTGCGTTTAGTGTATGGTTCAAAAATACAGCTACCCAGCTTCTCCCCTCTCCCTGTCACTGAGCAGAAAGTGAGTGGCTTTTAAAACTCCTGGCACGACACCCATGTCCATGTGACCCACACCCCTGACACGTTGCCATAGCAACCACAACTCATGAACAAATAGGTAATGGCCCCTACAATATATATTTAGAGAAATCGTTTGATAGATATCTAGGTATTTGTGTTCCAGATCTCATTCATTTATTGATAGAATAATCACAAGTCTAATCTTTATCAAGTAATAGTTAGTTGTAGGCAGCCCATATTTATTAATTGTATTCTTGTTAATTAGTATTATATTCACAAGGTGGTAATACGCTGTGTTGTGTTTTCTGTGTAACTAAGTACAGCACAGGATTATGCTCTCTTCCACTTGAACTATTGCCCATTCTGCAATTTAAAAAGCAGTGATGACATGGCAGTAAGAGCCTTTGTCCGTGTCTCAGGGTGGGTTCGAGTACAAGCGCGCCATCGTGGACTGCATCATCAGCATCATCGAGGAGAACCCAGAGAGTAAAGAGACGGGACTGGCCCACCTATGCGAGTTCATCGAAGACTGCGAACACACCGTGTTGGCCACCAAGATCCTGCACCTGCTGGGGAAAGAGGGGCCGCGCACGCCGCAGCCCTCGAAGTACATCCGCTTCATCTTCAACCGTGTGGTGCTGGAGAGCGAGGCCGTGCGCGCAGGTGGGGGACTGCAGTTTGAGACGCACTGAATAGTATGAATGAGGCTCTTCAGTAACAGGTTCTGTTTGTCTGCAGCGGCTGTCAGCGCTCTGGCCAAGTTTGGGGCCCAGAATGACGATCTTCTCCCCAGTGTCCTGGTCCTGATGCAGAGGTATGTTTGCAATGTCACTGTTCCTCAATCCTGTGTTTTTAGTTTAGACTTTAGCCCAGGCACACCAACCACCAGATCATTTTATCCCTTGTGCTACCCTTGGCTCAAAATGACCCACCACAGTGATTGAAAGTAGAAGAGATATACCCTAAATTAGGATCTCAAATGGTCTAAATGACTCAGGACTGATAAAGTTAACAAGAATAAAAATACATCTTAAAACATTTTTTAATCACTGTGGTTGGCCAATTTGATCTGAGGATAGCACAAGGATTAAAGCTCACTTTCTCAGGAAACGTGTAAATATATTTTGTATTCAGCTATCTGTGTTCAATTACATCTCATTTGTAACTCATTTTCAGTACCCTCGGCCCTGACCAGCTTTTATTTTAGTTGTGAGGGGCAAACAAAAAACATACTAAAAGAACGCTAACACTTCTGCTTTAGGCTTTGTAGTGCAAGCGTTTTCATGATAAAAGTACTGACATAGCAGCCAATACTATGGAGCAAGATTGTTTTGCCTGTGCAATACATCTGAATCGATGAATCCGCGATACATAAAGCAGATTGAACTACGCAAAAAGAAAAGTTAGTGAATGCAGGACTCTGTAAGTCGGGAGATGAGCAGAGTAATTGCTTGTTACTACTGGCCCCAGTGTAAGTTTTCAAGCTTTAAAGCTGAAGTGTGTTTGTAGGTGTATGATGGACAGTGACGACGAGGTGCGAGACAGAGCCACGTTTTACATGAACGTCCTGCAGCAGAAGCAGAAGGCCCTCAACGCTGCTTACATCTTCAACGGTAAAGACACACACACACCGTTCTGTTCACAGCCCGTGGATCATTTAAGAGGTCTAGCATTTGATGTGGAACCAAGGCCTTAAATTGGATGAAATACTAAAATGTGTTCTAATAGGAATGTCATATTAGCATGTTTGTAGTAGGGTTTTTTCATATCACAATGTTGGTGTTTCTATCATTTTTGTACGAAATGGTTTATAGGCAATTAGTTTGTAGATTAATAACAATTTATTTCCACTGTATGTATAATCGATGTACTTAAGACGTAAGTCTATTTATTAAAAGATAATGCTTATTTGTGTGTCTAAATTAACAATATATTAAGCAACATGGTGTGAAAACCTATGAATTAGATTAAAAAGAAACACAACACCATCCTTTGGTGGTAGATTTGGGGCATTACATGCCAAGCATGTATCTTTTACCTTTTTTACCATCTGACCTACAGAACATTATTTTAAGGTATTACATTTTACTTGGACAAACCTGGAGTTCCCCTCATGAATCTCCCATAACTATCTGTGGTATTGCTCTTGGCAGGTCTGTCTGTGTCCGTCCCTGGTCTGGAGAAGTCTCTTCATCAGTACACGCTGGAGCCTTCGGAGAAGCCTTTCGACATGAAGACCGTTCCCTTGGCAACAGCCCCCATCACAGAACAGAAAACAGGTTAAGTTTCCAACCCATATCATAACTTTACTTCTGTACTCAGGAGCTAGTGGGCTAAGGATTTGGGTTTTGGGAATAGTTTTTCATTGTCCATAATTACTTTTTTGATCATTGTAGAAATGGCTCCAGTGGCCACCAGCAAACTACCAGAGAAGCTTGCACCGTCACGGCAAGATATTTATCAAGGTGAGAACTTTTTGAGTAGACTAAATTGATATTGTTCTGCTCAAATACTTTGTGCCTCAGCTATGGCTCTGAAACCCTGCCTATGTGTACTTTTTTATAACCGTGACATTGTTGTTTTGTTCACAGAACAACTGGCTGCAATCCCAGAGTTCCAGGGTCTGGGGCCTCTGTTCAAGTCGTCGGAGCCGGTGCAGCTCACGGAGGCTGAGACTGAATACGTTGTCCGCTGCATCAAACACACATTCATACGACACATGGTTTTCCAGTTTGACTGCACAAACACACTCAACGACCAGCTCCTGCAAAAGGTACGCACCCCAGTCCTCTTCCTCAGTTTTATCTCCAATCAACACGCCAGTTATATTTGTTGATAATCACTAGTGCAACAATAATTCTGTGGATAGTGCAGTTTCATGATGTACTTTGGCGCAGGTGGTGGTTCAGATGGAGCCGTCGGAGTCGTACGAGGTCATCCACTACGTACCAGCAGCCAATCTGGCCTACAGCCAGCCGGGCTCCTGCTACACGCTGGTGCAGCTGCCCGAGGACGACCCCACTGCAGGTACCACTCTTATTTAAGGACACAGAGGTGATCGGAACATGTCTCGGAGACTGACTTTGACTTGTATCCAGTTTCCTGCACATTCAGCTGCACTCTGAAATATCTGGTGAGAGACTGTGACCCAAACACGGGCGAGCCGGACGACGACGGATATGACGACGAGTATGTGGTAAGGGAACATCCACATTTATAGATTTATACTGGTTTGGTTTCGGTTATTCTTTTCCGGGTCTTTTATTTTTCATATTTATTCCCCACAAAAAAATAAAAAGCATGCAGTATTAAACCCAAACACTCATCTCAGCTCAACCCACAGAACAGTGTGTGCTGTGTGAAATCTGAGAACCAGATTTTGAAAGACTTTACTGTAATCAGCAAAAACAAGATTGTTTGGCTGGTTTTGATCTCCTGTAATCCCCAGTGGAGTTTACCGATAAACACTATAAAGGACAATAAACCAAAGTGAACAGTTTATATACATACAGTGTCATTTTGTTTGGTGCAGTGAGAACTGTGACAGTGACTGGACATTGCCGCAGGCTCCTGAGCAATAGTCCAATTTTCAGTGGATTTTTTTGGGGTCCAGCGCTGGTCTGTTGCTCTGTTGCTCTGTTCCTCCACATGATCTGTCAGCTCTAAAGACACAATTACTGCTCAAACCACCACCAACTAAAGCCTGTCCCTGATGTTTTCCTCAGAGCACTGCTGCCACCTGCTGGCTCAATAAAACACTATCTTCAGCCAAACCCCAGACATAGATGATAGACACAGACTGAGAGGAAAATAGTGAAATATTGATGGCTTAATCCGTAAATGGCAGGGAATGATTTGAGGTATTCAACATATGAACTTTCCATCCATTTTCTACCCCTTGATCAATTTCTGGGTTGGGGGGGACCAAAGTCGCATAGCACCAACCCATACTACGTAAATTGAACTAACTTTTAAATTTATTCTTGTATTGCCCTAAATCACAACAGCAGTCATCCCCTAGATCTTAACAAAACCGTTGACATCACCAACACAAATCAGAAAGTCGGGCAGGGCAGTCCGCAGGTGTAGATGGAGGGGGCATTAGGGTGAATGGGTACATGTTTTGAGAAAAAACAAGTCATATTGATGTTAGCCAGGCAGAGCTTTATTGGTTTGCTCTCTTTTTGCTCTTAGCTGGAGGACCTGGAGGTGACGGTGGCAGACCACATTCAGAAAGTTTTGAAACCCAACTTTGGTGCTGCGTGGGAAGAAGTCGGGGATGAGTTTGAAAAAGAGGAAACATTTGCATTGGCCTCTGTCCGCACCCTCGNAAGAAGTAGGGGATGAGTTTGAAAAAGAGGAAACATTTGCATTGGCCTCTGTCCGCACCCTCGACGGTGAATCTTTCGCTCATTTCTTCTGTAATAGTTAATGTTGACTCTAAAACAAAAAAATTATTCCACATTTACAGAGGCCGTGGGGAACATCGTTAGTTTCCTGGGCATGCAACCATGTGAACGCTCGGATAAAGTTCCAGAAAACAAAAACTCACACGTCCTTTTCCTCGCTGGTGAGTAAAACTGAACAAACTTTTCTACAAAATATATTCCCATAAAGGCATCTAAATTGGTGACATATTGGCCACTAACAAGTCACATCAGTTTGCTTTGTGCCAAACAAGTCTTGTTTGTTGCAGGAGTGTTCCGTGGAGGTCATGATGCTCTGGTGCGTGCTCGCTTAGCTCTGGCAGATGGAGTCACGATGCAGGTCACTGTGCGGAGCGGAGATGAAACTGTGGTGGACATCATCCTGGCCTCTGTGGGATAAACCTAACCTGTACTACTCAATGTCTCTTGTACTTCTGTCTTTTAAACATGTTCATTACAAATTCTATAATAATAAACAATCAAGTCAAACACGTGATTTTACAAAATTTTATTCTGTCTGCTCAGAACGAATGAATGAAATTAAAATAACCGTTGAGGAAGCCTTGGGGGTCTTCCAGCTGGGGGTAGTGGCTGATATGCTTGTCCAAGACCGTGACAGTGGATCTGGGGACCAACTTCCTGCAAAAACATGACAATTCATCAAGGCACATGTGATATTCCATGTTTATCCACGCTTAACTCAACCTGTGTCCAGATCATAAATATTTAAACCGCAAATATCAGTCTTATCAGGTGATACAGGAGGTGCATACAAAAGCTATTGTACATGTTTTTAATGGAACCAATAGAAATTGACACAGGGAGAACATGTGCTAGCATGCTGCTCTATTAAAGACAGGATAGACACAACTTGAACTAATGGTTTTTGAGTAAATGAAGCTCACAGACTTACTGATAAAGTCTCATGAAGTGTGGGTGAGGATTAACCGGGTCCAGGGGGCCGTAGATTATGTGCACTGAAGAAGAGAGCATTTGTTAGAACCGCATTGAACTTGAATGAAAATTAGAATAGGTTCACTACCAAGACCAAGGAGATGATCATTGACTTTTACAAGAGCCCTTCCCATCGACCGGTCACACTACATGGACAGG
>JAPMNZ010937455.1:0-11273 GCA_029875035.1 Pomatoschistus microps | reverse complement strand
AAGTGAGGATTTGCTTGTCCTTCGATAAAGAAATTCAGCTTACAACACATTTGACATGGGTGAATGAGTGTGTGTTTGTGAGTGTGTGTTTGTGAGTGCGGATGAGACAACAGATGCATATTAGCCCATGGCAACAATCCGGAAAAGTGTGTTCGTTATTGAGCACTTACATTATCTCTGCTTCATAACAGAAATTGCAAATCGAAATCACTATGGTTATCTGAAAAATCACAATTATGAATTGTCTTTGAAAGTATGCAGCCCTATTACAGAATAAAACATTCTAGTATAGCTGGGAAAAAAAAATATCAATCAAAAACTTGAGAAATGTCAAAATAGTAGGTCAGGATAATTGCAGTTTATCTTATTTTTTGTAGTTTAGCTAATAGTGCACCATGAGTGTACATTGGGCTGAAAAGGAAAGGACAGCAAAAAGGACTATATGTGAGCATGCATACAATACATTTACGATTGTTTGGGAAAAAAATATATGAAATGTATTTGAAATTGGAAAATTGAGTCTGGTTAAAATCGTCCAAAGAGGGAAAAAAAATGTAGGT
This sequence comes from Pomatoschistus microps, assembly GCA_029875035.1. Taxonomy (NCBI): domain Eukaryota; kingdom Metazoa; phylum Chordata; class Actinopteri; order Gobiiformes; family Gobiidae; genus Pomatoschistus; species Pomatoschistus microps. The sequence continues at coordinate 10,713 of JAPMNZ010937455.1, read as the reverse complement.
TTCACTTGTTCTGCCTTTTTCCCAGCCCTATGTTGTAGTTGTAGTCATGTCAGTAGGTACACAAGTTCTTAATTGTTTTTTTACCCCAGTACCTCTCTACTTCCCCAGACCCTATGGAAACGGTTGTTCCTCAGAAGCCACCAGCCCATCACAAGCCGTTCTCCTCTCTGCTTTTGACCGTCTTAAGCCTTGCCTGCCTGCCTCCACTCCGCCGCACTCTTCCCGGAGGTCACGGGCAGTTGGACGCTGGCTAACTCCACGTCGGACCCTATCTGCACTCAACACCTTTAGAGCAGAAATCTCCCGGCTGGAGCTTAACCCCTTTCCTTCACACGACAATCCAGCTGAATCTGTGCGTTGTGCAAAAAGCCATATCTCAGCATTCTGTGTGTGCAGCTGTCAGGATTTAGTGCAATGGGATTAGCAGACCAAACAGAGCTTCCATAAACACAAGCATAATCATAACATGAGCGGAGATGACAATGCCCGGTCCACACTGGGGAAGGAGCTGTGTCGGGAGATACGGAAAGACAAATGCCCCACTACCTTTCAATCAAGCAATCACAGTCTGTTACTATGAAGGTATATCGGCCTTCTGAACTAGTGTGTCAAAACCAGCAGGGGCGTGTCCCTGCTCAAAAAGCTCCGTGAGTATGTGCTTGCAATTTGGAGGGGGGGGGGTGTACCTGGAAACAAAATTATCCAATTAAATCTTATGAAAACAAATTTGCTGTTCGCTAATGTGATTTGAGACGTTTACTTTATTTAATTGTTTCAGAAAAAATAAAATAATGCAGTATATAATTATGATCCACAGGTGTCATGAAAGATCATACAACAGACAGAACCTTTTTTTCTTCAATATCAACTAACTATCAAGATTGACTTTACTGCCATGAGGTATTTTACAGACATCTCCCTGGAACAATAAACAGATATACAGCATGCATATTAATAGTTCTTTGACAACCACAATAAATAATTTAGTTATTCTTATCAAATATCTTATCTTTATCAAACATTTTTGCTACTGCCTGATCCTCGTTATTCATTAGTGTGCGGGGAAATGGAAGTGGATTTTAAACAGCTTTACACATTAGAAAATCAATAAGAATCTGCTTTGTCTCTATCCTCAGGACTCCTCCAGCCTTCACCTGTTTGACAGTGATTCATTTCAATCCTCAAATGGTTACTTAAGTATGAAACCAAGCAAACGATACAGACAGTATAAGTCTTTAATATGGTTACAGTGAAGCTACATTTTACAGAAATATGGAAACATTTAACCATGTTAAATGGTGAATAGGCTCTGAGAGGTGAGAGGTTATAGGCTGGACTGGTCTAAATGTGGCAACACTGCATTTCTTTAGGTAAAGGTCATAATTCATGTAATGGACAAGCAATTTGTTCCAGATGTCAGCGCAAACAATGATTTTGAACACATAGCTGGCTGCAACACCCGACCCAGAACTGGACATAGGGGAAGAAGATGAATGGATGGATGAATGGATGCTGATTCCTCTGGTATGGCAACTTTTAAACAATATTAAAACAATTTATAATAAGAATAATGTTATATGCGACATGGACCTTAGATAATAGATATGCTATGGCTCAAATATGAGTTAAATTCCTAAATTGGGGACCCCTGCACTAGGTTGATTTACAAGATACAAAATACAACAATACAAGAATTTATTTGCCATTACGTAAAACCACATTGGAAAAACTGTGCAAGACTACTGTACCTCAGTGTACACCAGACAGAGAAGACGACACATACCAGAGCTCACCAGGAATATTGTCATTTTTTCACAATATTTCCATTTTTGAGATGCACTTTTTAAACAGTATGGATAACTTTGTGAACAATCTCATCCTAATCCAAGAGAAAACACAGAGTGGACATATCGTATCACCACACTTGCAATAAGCAGGGGTCTTCCAGTTGACTTGTAGCCAGGAACAGGTGCATGCTGGGTCTCGTGCAGGGCGGATGATGGATGACGAGCCGCTGGGTTAATGAACACATGGATCGATTGGGAGCTCGACGCTGATGCGACATTAGCCTCTGCTCGCCAACGCCACAAAAGCCTTCTGACCGAGGGCCTCATTGAGTATACAATCAATGCTATCACCTCTGCATTTCTCACTTCTGATGTCTTAGTAGGGCACCTTGAACACTATACTCCTCTTGGACTTTGTATTCCGTGACCAGAACGTCTTATTCCTTTTTGTACTCCAAGACCATGTACTATTCTTCTAATGGCTTTTGTGGTGAGTAATTATGTAGCTTTGCATCTCAAGACATTGATGATCGGCCAAAGAGAAACTACAATTCAAGGCAGTTTGGTCATATCATATCCAATTGGTGATCTGCAAACACAATGATTCAATGCGTTCTTGGGAGTCAAAAATGCTTTCTGTCTATTTGGGGATTGTTCATTGAATGGCTAAATGGAGCACTCACTCAGATTAAGGTGGAAATATCAATCCAGGTATTAAATTTAAAAGTGTTGATAAGAGAAAGCACAACCCCCAAAGAGTGTTAGCAATGTTATAATCAGCGTGAAGAAGGTCAAAAAGTAGTTGAACCATCACCACTGAATAAGGATCAGGGCTACGCCAATTATTTACCTCTTTTGATGGATCTATTCATTACACCGTGTTGGTAACATGTTGCATCTTAACACGATGTTTAGGGATGCTCCGAGCACAACTCAAGTGTGGAAGCTAAAACATTACTCTCTGTGTTATAAAGGTTATACCTTCTAAAATATTGGTTTTGATCTCAGATATCATCCCAGATATCATTCCAGATAATCGTTGTTTAAATTTAGAGCAAAGTATCATTCAAATATGTTTTCCAGCTGGTATCCAGCAGTATATAATGGATAAAACTTCTGATATCTGATCAGGTTTTTGATAAATCCTACCCTCTACAACAGCCATTCCCAAAGTCAGTAACACCGGGGCCCCCTTAAAAATCTGACGGGTCTTCACGGCCCCCCCGAAATGATAACCAAGACGACAATGTTAAAAATAGGCTCTTCTCGTTATTTTATTTGGGGGAAATAGCCTCAGCTACAAACATGTTAGTGACACATCCCATTTTCTAATACAAAAAAGATTACAATTTGATTTTTCAAGTCAAATGATTAACACAAATATTGTAATTTTACAAAAAAAACATTATTTTTTTAAATAAAAATAATTATATAATTTTTTTTTTTTTGATGACCTTTCGCGGCCCCCCTGCAGTACCCTTGCGGCCCACCAGGGGGCCGCGGACCCCACTTTGGGAGACACTGCTCTACAACAATCTCACAGCAATACAAGGAAATAAGGAAAAGGTATAGCCTATAAATGTTGAGTCCCACAACATATTGTGCCAGCATTTATTCAAAATGTATATGACCTCACTGAAGCGTGAGAAGGAGGGATTGGTGCAGCAGGTGCAGTGATGTGGTTACTGCATCAGACTGTTGTGCTGAAGTGGGAGACGAGTCCAAAGGCAAAGCTCTGGTTTTACCAGTCGATCTACGTTCCCACCCTCACCCATGGACATCATGAGCAAAGGGTATAGCTGAAAGAACGAGATTGCAAGTGACTGCTGGGTGCTCCCTTAGTGTTAGGATGTTTTTGAGTGAGTATCTCAGCACAGTCATGGTCAAAGAGCTAAATACAGACATAGAGGGATTCACAAAAATGTCAGGTCGCTCTACTGACGAGGACCCACGGAGAAAAGTGGAGCAAGACAGGCACTTCATTAGTCGGCCTTGACATATATGACATTTGGCAGAAGACAACGCAAGTTGAGCTGTGCTGTCCCAAAAAGGGAATTTGTTAAAGTTAGCATTTAACTTCTCCCTGATGCTTGAAGAAAGTATATAAGCAAGCTCTGTAGATTATGTAAAAAGTACGGATTGCATGTGCTGTTTGAGTTTGTACTATGTCAAGTTGAGTATATTCGTTTTCATTAAATTTCTCTGACTCATTATGTACGCCTATATTGGCTTGAATTATTCCAGATTTATAATGAGTGTGTTCATGCTCTCTGACCACCAGGGGTCTGTGATTACGAGAAATCATTCATACAAGATAGTATGAGGAGCTGGAAGTAGAGCAGCGGGCTTTGTGGGCATGTTCCACCGGGAGGAGGATCCAGGGAAGACCCAGGACACATTGGAGGTATTTATCTCAGCTGTCTCTGCTTAGACTGCCGCTCCCATATCACAACCATGGATAAAGTGGAAGAACATGGATGGATGGCATACATTTGTATTATAGTACTCATTATTTTATTCTGAGATCAAAATCCAGACAGCTAAACAAATTCAGGGCACACTCTCACTGAACATAAAGACGAAAGTGCAGTAAAACTGTAAATGCTCTCCACATAAAAAGGCTTTGGCTTTACTCTGGGGGTTTCTCTGTGGGAACCCTGCTTCTCATTGTGACAGAATGCACAATGAGTCCACGAGGTTATAGATAGGAACTTCAATGGAACAGTGGGTAACTAATTCATCTTTATTTTATAGCTGTTATTAAAACATGAATAATCCAGGTGAGGCCAGAGTGAACTGGGACTGGCCTTCACACAACTTTCCCACAAAGAAATGTTGCTTTATTATTTATGGCTCACGTCTCACTTTGATCTCACCATCTAAAGGTTGCCGTCTACCTGAATTTTACACTCTGCTCATGGCTGAACCTGCTATGAATCTGAATTGCTGCAGTTGCAAATGAAACTGGCATGCATTTACTCTGTTTGAATATGACATACAGAGAGTGACCATGTGCCTAGAGTGTGTGTGTACGTCTTTATGTGTATGTGTGTGTGTGTGTGTGTGTGTGTGTGTGTGTGTGTTTTATGTCTATTTGGATTTCTTTCTGGTAGTAGAAGAATTTATGAAAGTCCTAAAGATTGGATTTGCAAGTGTATCTTTTGACCAGTCTTTGCCAACCTGTTTGTGGTTGTGGCACACTTTTTTGGTTGAAAACACACACATGGCACACAACAAGCTGAAACTGATGCAAACATGAAACTTTCCGGCTTTTAGTATGAAAGCAAAGTAAAACCACAGAAAAACCAGTGCAAAAACATCTTTCTAATCTTCTCACATCTTTTTAATCTCTTCACATTACTTTCTTTTCACAGTATTTCGAACAAATATGCGATATTGGAAAATTTCCCAAGGCACACCCAACACAATCTCAAGGCACACTAATGTACCACGGCACACTTTAAATAATATCTCTACACGGAAAACAAGCATAAGCTCTTATTTTTCTTATATACAGTAATTATTGGATTTTGGCCCAATTCAACAAGGGACAAAAACAAATCTAACAGCATTAAGCACTAGCATATATGCTACTGTTGCTCTGGAAAAATAAATGAAATAAATTCAGTTGAGATTTGTTCACGGTCATTAGCAGTGACAATTTCTATTACCATAACTTCCTGTTATGAATGAACCAGCTCAATACCCAAAACTGCAAATGTCAGCTCGTAATTTTACCGCTAAATATGTAGTCATTTAGTCCATTTCCCCAACAGGACGTGCACTATAGATCACCATCCTCCTCTTCAGAAAACCATTATCCACAAAGACCTACAAAAATCCCATAACTGACCTTCCTGCAGTTTTCACATTTGTCACCCTTCCGACTCTCTTTATGTAAATCAAAGCCCCGTCAGAAAACCCAGACGTGGCCTAACAGGACTATGATGCTAAGTGTCCTGTCTCCTTGTTTCTCCATCTTGTGTCCCACGTGTCTTGATAAACAGCCTGTGTGCACCATTGGCGAGGGTGACAGATGAGACGGTGTTGTGCTTGTTCCCTGTGAAGGATTATTCACATGACACCTCCAGCTTTACAAATGCCCTGTACTTGTTACATCTCCAAATGATGCAAAACCATGACACATTGAGAAATATAGCTCAGTCATTTGTCCGCAGCCCAGTCCATCTGCACCGTTATCGCTTACTGGACGGTCTGCATCAGGGACGGCGGGTACAGTATGTAAGAATTGGTTATTGGACAATCGATCTTGCAACCATTCATGAATTTGAATTATACAATAGTGTTTTTAATGCTTCGATTACCTGCTTTAAATGATACTGCTTTAACTGAATAATGTTTGCAGTGTTTTATGTTAGAGGTCTTACACCTTGCCGAGGGACTACAGTTGGAAACTAACTGTATAGCTAATACTGACGTTTACAGTAATGTTGATTAATCTGTTCCTATTTAAATAAACAAATAAATTAGAGATAGACCAATAACAATTTTCAGCGGCCGATGCCCATTTTTTTGTACTTTCACTGTCCGACAGCCAATTAAAGGCCTATTTCTTTTTAGTTTTTGAATGGTTCACATCCCAACAGGACAATGAAGCCCCCCTCAAACCTGAAGCAGCCTTGATATTGTGACATGTATTGTGACCCAGCCAGAACCTAGTCCAGAACCCAATCGAACATCTCTGGAAACACTATGTATCTGCAGTAAAGCTCCCTGTCTAACCTGACACGAGACGATCAGCAAAGAAGAGTAGGACAAATCTTCAAATATAGTTGGGGGCTATAGTTAGTGACTCAGTGACGCAGAAAAACTAAAAATAATACTCCTTGTACTTATGTCAGGACCAAACTCCCTGGGATTGCTCATGTACAGTATGACTAACCACAACCCAGGGTACGGATGAAATAATACTCTTGTGATGCATTGTCCGGTCTAAAAATCACAAATATATCAGGTCAACATGAGACAAAACGGACAATAAAAAGCGGGTATAACTGTCGAATAAATACAGCCATGTACTGTACGTCCAGAGATTATGGTGATTATATAATACATACTTTATAGTTTAAGTTTCTATCCCCCAGTGTCTCTTGTTTGCCCTCAGTCCCTATTTTGTTCATCCACACTTGCTGGCTCATTTATTTTTAGCTGTGTTTTTCTTGGGGCGATTTGACTCACTTCACTTGATCTTTTTAGCGATGCACCACTCCTCTGGGCTTTACGGTAACCTTTTGGTCAAGTGGCCGCTGCGCCACCTCTTTAAAGACAAGACAATACTTCAAATGAGAATATGAATTCACCGGAAAGGCCAAGAGCCACTTCACATTGCAGAATGCTATGGTCCCTTACTGTAAGAGCCTCTGAAGAAGAACTCCTGGATTAGTTATCTCCTCAATACACAAGTCTGCAACATTAGTCACTAATTGTAGACCTGGAGTGCCAACATGAGTCAAAACGGAATATATATCCTTCATTTGCAATCCAAGTACATCCTCTAACTAACACATACATGGTCTAAGATTGATAGAGGGCAATATATACAAACATACATTTACCATATGTATTAAGATGGTAAATCTTTATAGACATTTTTAACTATCTATACGGTATATTCTTTTTTTTTCATTTTTCAACAATATTGGATACTTTCAATAATTTAATCTATGAACCATTCTATCTATTTTTGTTCAGATACAAAAGGTTGTGATTGTAATGAGTGATTGAACAGACGTGAAGGTCGGAGGCATGACCTGATATCAGAAAGTAATCAACAGTCCAGGATCACTGTCAAAGTCATATTGGTTGTATTTAATGCCTTCTGTGATTTTATTGTGCATGAGTTAATGCCTAATATTATATGGGCTGTGAGGCACTTTGTGTTACATTGTGTAGGAAATGTAATAAAGGTTAGAGTTGTTTGCCCGGGGTTAGGGTTGAAGTTGGGTTGGGAGAGGGCTAGAGGCTTAGAGGGTACTCACATTAGCTTTAGGGTTAAGAGAAGGGTAGGGTTTAGGGTTATGAGTCCACGATCAATTTATTTAACAGTTATTTACTTGAAGATAGTTTTTTGGAGTGAACGTTATTTATCCCAAATGGTCAAACGCTTTGTTTGAACTTGGTCTGGGAAATGTCCATTTGTAAATAAAGATTACTTACTTAATAATAATAATATAACACACACCATGATTATGAGGTTGTGGTTATGTTCCCAACAGTACATACTACATACATTTTGAATAGCAAGTAAGTAATCTTTATTTATACTGCGCATTTTTACAGACCAAGGTCACCCAAAATATGTGTTCCATTCTCTCCACACACGGTGGTGATGGAAGCAAAACGCGGACCACACTGGTGATTCCAGTTGTAACCTGAAGATGTGAGGAAATGGGTGGAGTCTAATGTGCTCCTGCTCAGGTCGGAACTAAAACCCATTCTGGAACTGGTTTGACAGCCCTGATCTAGAGGCACAAAGTTATAAACACGATCCCGCCCAATATAGACGGATAGCAGTTGTCACACTTGCCAGTCATAATGAAAATAAATTTGGATCTGATCTGAGCCATGCTGTTCCATTGGGTTACAGAGGCGGTGAATGGAAGTGAATGGAGTTATTGGCAGGTGGCTGTTGCATGTTTGGTTCGCCCGTCTCCTCCCACCTCCAGCTTGTGCCTAATTGCATTTGCTCACCGCGCTCAGGGCTGGCGTATTATTCGGCGTGTCGGCGAAATGGGAGCGAGCGGGCGGAGGAGCCATCGCCGTGTGTTTCTGCCGTCTCAAGCAGAATGCACAATAACGGCTGGCGTGTGGCGGATTATTGCTGCTGAAGCTACAGAATGATGTGTCCCATTGTGGTTTTCAGTCAGTGCTAAATTTACATTACAGGCATATCTGACGGCCGCGCGAGCTTCCAATACCTTCTGTTGGAGAAGAGCTGAGCAGCACGGCCTCCAAATTATACAAGAGTCTAATTAAATCCACGGGAGCTAACAATGCGATCGTTAGCTTTAAGTTCCATGTACAGTCGAGGCTCAACAGGAAGAAGGTTCTGGGTCGGCTGTCATTATCAATCAGCTAATCATAGTTCAAGCAAAACCACACGTAAACATGAACGTTTGTGTGGTAAACAGTTACTTTACAAACTGTGAAGAGAGGGTAAAACTTTTTGACAAGGTTAGACCCACCCATGCTCACAAACGCAGCCTCCTGATTGGTCAACATTAATTCAAATTCTTGAGGCCCCTCGTCATTGGTTTATCTATTCTCCTACCGCAAATCTTACAGCTGTATATCTTAGGCTGTAGTTCTGCCGAGGGAATTTTAAATATAGTACTTTTGAAATATACTTATTGTACATAGAATTACAGTGATATAATGTACTTTCTTTTAAAAATGAACTGTATTGTGCACGTGTTGTTTTTATTAGTGCTTTATAAATAAACTGGATTGGATTGGATTGGATTGTGTACAAATGACACAATTTGCTGCCTATTTTTTTAACTCTATCTTTCTGTGCGTATGTTTGCGATGTTGACACGTTTTTTGTTATGACGCTGGTTTCTAGATTTTTGCGTAAATCATTTTCTAAAAAAATCTTGGGCAGTTATTTTACATAACTCTGGTCCTCCATGGTTCCTACTTCAAATTTGTCAGGGCACAGTGAAAGTAACAACATCAGTAGCACCTGTGAAACGAAAACGCGATTCTTGCATCCGTTTTGGAGAGCTCTCACGGCCATTTATTATTCAAATTTTAATCCTATGACAATAATTCAAAAACATGGTGGAGGTAAATATTCTTAAAAAGGTCATACTTGTTATTGGTGAAAATTTTTTTTTTTTCATTCGGAGCCTGACAAATGTGTACTGGTGGGGCAGTTATCCACTGAGTGTGATGTGGGTGAGCAGAAGGTTTTCACTTTTTGTCGGACACAGTGTTTCTGGGAATTAAACTGGTGTTTCGGGCAACAAAGGAAAATGCCACAGTCCACCTGCTCCATGCATTTGTCAGGAATTAATAATTTCTTATTATTATCAAGGGTCCGTAACCTGTAGTTCAGAACCCCCGTTCAAGAATCTCCCCAAAGGATTTTACAGAATACACAAGCTAAATATTTATTTTTCATCAATTTTACAACTGTTGTAAATGCTTTAACTTTCTTCACTAATACATTGTAATATTGTTTTAACTGTACGCTCCCATTGAGTCTACACAGATATTCAATATTCTTCTTTTATTAATCAAGTATTATTTCATGCAGAGTAGCAACTTTTCTAATGCTTTAAATTACTCAGTTAATTTGTTTGTCAGATTCTAACTAAAACAAGGAATTTGTAACGTCTCCTCATATGAAGTTAAACCCTTTGTCAATGTATGGAAATGAAATGTTAGTAAGTGTACATTTGCATGTTTATTTTGTGTGTGTCTTGGGCACCAGTTTCCCTACACTAGCGATCAAAACACAAAAGAGAAACTTGTCGCACTCTGTCCAAACTCCTGCACGCTCTAAGGTTTTCTGGGAGCACAACTGTGCCACTGCTCCCAACAGAGACTTTAACTGCATTACAGAAATGTCTTTTAGTTAAACATGTTTTAGAAAAGCAATTTGTTGTTCACATTGATGTGAGAGGAAAAAGGTTACTGTATGAATGGCTCATTCAACAAGATGTAGAATAATAGTAACAAATGTGAAAGAATATCACCAGATAATGAAGCATTGTGTTTCTTACTTTAAAGGAATCGTTCACCGTTTTTACATACTGACATATGTTCTTACCTTACCTTAGACTAGTTGATATGTACCTGTCTGGTCTTTGTCCGTGCGCTCTGTCATGCAAACGGAGCAAAAACAAGAGCACAAACGAGCTGATTTGGTACTATACAATATACAGAGGAGGCTGTGTAC
>JAPMNZ010937437.1:0-10548 GCA_029875035.1 Pomatoschistus microps | reverse complement strand
AGTGTGTACAGTGTGTTCTATATCAAATAAACTGCATTAAAAAACAACATAAATGAACATATGTAAACAGCAGATCAATTGTAAATACCCTTCTTATCCCTGTCCCAAGACGTGGATCATCAAGGGCTCTCAAGGGAAATCACCGGACAATAACAAGACCCTAATGAATACTATTAAACACTATTAAATAATGAAGGACACATGACAACCTCTAATCCACTGAGAAACACTGACCAGGTCTTTCGGTATTTCTGATAATACTCTTTCACTTTGTTTTTAGTTAAAAGCACCAAGACCACTGCCTCTTCTTCCAAACAGCCGAGCTTCGCTGATAAAGTGATAAATGGGCAGATAGCATTATGCAGATAACATGAGCCAAAAGGTTGTTTTAACATTCTGGATTTAAGATAAGACATACTGATTTAGATAAGAAAGTAAAACAGAAGATTTGAGAACTTTTATTAAATTGTTTGGAAGTTGTGCCTAAGTTTAAATGGTAATGGGAGCATAAACAATTGATGGTAATTTGCTTCAAGCTATACTTTAATGTGCTAAAAATCAGCTCTAGTTTTAAAATAACAGTGTATATTTGAGCATTTATCAAGACTAAAACTGTTTGGACAGTTTTAGATTTTTTTTGTGAACTAGTGAAAAACCATATGATAGGATTTGCTAAACATTGTAAGAATTTGTTAAGAATTAGGTATTGATCTTGTTAATGCTGTATCCAAATGAATGTACTGAATTTTTCCAAAGAACAAAGATTTTCCTAAGTCAACATTACTTCCAACAAAGGGAAACCAAAAAACAATGACCCACTTTCTGCTTTCGCACGTCAGATATTTTATGGGTCCGCTTTTGCAGACTAAACTTTTTTCTCCACTTTTTTGCCTGTTCCTGGCTTCTTTTCCTGTTCTCTCCTTGCGTTTCTGCCTCTGCCCCCTTCGACCTTCTTATTCCTTCCTTTCCCTTCCCCCACTAAACTACCCCCACCCGCTTTTCCCCCCATTCAGGCCAGAAACCCACCAAATGCAGCAAAGAAGACCACCAAGAACAGCTCACACCTCTCACAGTTGGCTTATTATCTAAACGCCTGATGCTTTTGTTGATCAGAAAAGTAGCTGTTTCAAGCCAATTAAAATATACCTGTAAGTATGGTCCAGTTTGTCAAGAGACCACCAAACCAATCGGCCAAGTTTCTTCACTTATTTTCTAATCATCTCATGCAAATGACTTGCTGCTTTGAATAATTGACAGAGGAATGTATACTTTAAGACTCAAACGGATGTCTGGGCATTCCTCCCTGAATTGAAACAGACTAAACTAAGCCAATCTAGGCCAGGAAAAACATCTAACATTTTCTACTACTGACCTGACAGAAAGAATAAGTATGATTTTTCATAGCTAATCTGAAATATACTGGCAACGTTGGGTTACAGAGTAACTTTGATGAGAAGGGAAGTGGACCAGACCAGACAACTGGGAGATTTCAGAGTTGAAGTGTATGAAAAAAAAAAAGCATTCATCCAAATTCGGAATTTTTAACAAATAATTATGATTCAAGTCAGTCAAAATCTTAACCAAACTATGTCCTATAAAAGCAGCAGCCACAAATGTAAAGAGCTGGCCCGTCACATGTGTGTGAAAATGTCTGGAGAAAAACACAAAGCCTTTTCAGTGACATTGAAATGTAAAAGAATAAAAAAGTGGGTCCATCAGAAGTCTGAATTCTGCTCCAAAGTACATATTTCACCAGGATTTTAGGTTGGTCATGAGTGTGATGACCCAGAGCCTTTATGAACGTGGGTCATCCGGCCCTAATGGACCGATGCTTTTACATGTTTGTTATTATTGCATCTCCTGTGTTCAAACTTTTTGGTTTTCTGATCTGTTGATACGCAATCACCAACATTATTAAGTCCTTCGAGATGACTGCTGTTGTGAATTGAGGCTATACCAAAACAAAAAGAATTGAATTGAAGACTACATAGTTATAATAATAATAAACCATGTGTGTAAATACTGCAGATCTGTACAACAGATAGTATAGTATGGTAGATAGTAAGTCCTCTGAGATTACTTTTGTTGTGATTTAGGGCTATACAAGAATAAATTGTATTGTATAGTATAGTATAGGTAATGTATTGTACACACCAGAGGGGAACGCTTCATAAGGACACAAGACACACAGCATGGGAACACCATGGGATTCCCCCAGATGAGCTGGAGGGAGTGTGCGTGAGAGGGAGGTCTGGGCTGATGATGGATTGTCATTATAAAAGTACTTTCAGAGATCTATAATTCACCTTACATTTCCATGAAACCTCAATGTGCTACAGATTCATTTTCAATACTTCAGACAAAAGAAAGGATACAAAAAAATAAGATAATATAATAATAATAATGTATACTGTGATAAAGTAAACACATTTTTGTCGTAATTTTGACTGGCTGCCACTCATAGGAGTAGATCTGGACCATGTTTGTTTGCTAAAGCACATCTTTGGAGAAAAATGAGGCATACCACTGTATTGGGTTCATATTTCTCGCTGTAAGTTGTCCTACGTTCTCTGACTCTTGTGGGCAAAAAGAAACAAAATGTCCAGATAGATGTCCCATACCCATTGACCTCAAAATACTGTCTGATGTCTGGGCTTTGCTCTGAATATGCGTATAGGAAATAGCTTTATGGGCAGAGTATGTTTGGAATGAGATCTTGTAAGTAGTCGGCAGCAGCAGCAGGCACTTGCCGTGGATGAGTGATCAAGGAGCAGGAATCCAGTGGGGCTTCATGAGGTTATTTTCATGATGTGCCCACATACTGCTCTGTTCGTCCACACTGAGGGCCTGTGTGCGGAGATTCTCAGAGGAGATAGAAATAACTTTACAGCTGCTAACCGAGACGGAGAGCATGAAGAAAGATTTGAACTGGCCCACTGTGTACAGAAGCAAACTCAACTAAGTGGGCTTTGGTGTCGCAAGAGAGCGATTTCAAAATGTGTGCGTTTTGAGTCTGTAAAATAAGAAATAGACACTGGTTAATATTCATTTCTCCCTCAAATATTCATTGACATCCTGCTGGGCTGCTGTCTGACCTTGAGTACATAGTTGTTTTACAAATGTAGGAATATAACTTTATTAATATAGTTTACAAGTGAAGCATAAGAGATGTGTAAAATATCTTTAGACCAGCCGTCCGCAATGTCTGTAACACAAAAACTAACCCTAACCCAAAAGACTTCAGCAACTGATTGAATTTAAAACAGTAATATCAGTAATTTGAAGTGTCTAAATGCTTTAAGACCAGTTCAATAAGATGATTGGATACTTGATGTACTTATTTTTAAGATGTAGAAAGTTTTATTTAACCAGCTCCATGTGAAAGCCTGATCCTAAATCTAACCTCAGAAGCTAAGCATGGCAGTACTGGATAGTACAAGAATGGGAGACCTCTGTGGACACTGGGACTGTGTTGAAAAAATTGTAAAATCCAGCCTGTTGTGTCTTTAGGAAAGTGTGTGCAAGAAAGTGTGTGTGTGTGTATGTGTGTGCATGCATGTGAAGAACTCATATTAACAGAAAAATACATGAAACAATTATAGATACATGACTGAAACTAATAGTCACATGTCACACTGGGGACAATTCTACTGTGACAAAGAGCTCAAATTGACAGTACATGTTATCAAACATAAAACTTTACGCACACTTGGCTACATCCAATTGAATACCGTTTTAATTATTTACACCACCCTGGGGCTACCGTGTAACTTCAATAAAACAGTCTCATAATAATTGCATTAAATCACTATACCATACTTCCAAACTAAGTGAAATAAGAGCCAATGGACATCGAGTCCCGTAGGAAAACAAAGGCTGTGATTGGTTGAGACGCGGCCGCGGTTTTTAGGCGCCCCCGCTCAGGCGAAGGGGCCGCTGAATGGGGAGGGTGCCTGGAAACCGCTGCCCATAGAGCTCAGATTGTAGCAGAGGACTCCCGACCACCGCTCCGCGAAGTCAAGCTGGGAACATGGGAATATTAGCCTGCAACTTCTAAAAACATCTTTTAACTTCGCCGCGTTTATCTTGCACGGACTTTGCAAACACGCTGTAAGTTTTTTCCGCTGATAAAGCTGTTTTAAGTAGTGGAACAGCGCTGCGTTGGGGTTTTTTTCTTAGTGTGGACTGCTTGGAGTCACTTACAAAAGACCATCAAGAAGTCATGACACGACGGAGGTTTCGCTTGGATTAATTCACTCAAAACACGGGGAAAAGTTGACTGCAATCGAGTGAGTGCCGCTTGTTGCAACGCGTGGTCCCCATCGCGCAGATAAGTGAGCGCAATTTTGTCGCTTTTGCACCGTTTTCATTTGTCCTACTTGGATCAAAGTTTTTCCTTCCCTCCCCCCCTCCTCCTTCGTGCTCCACTATGGCGGCCGCTGCCTCTGTGTGTGCGCGAATCATGTGCTTGTTGTGCGCACTGAACCCCTGGATTATAGCGCAACATTATAACAGCGAATCGGGAATTTCAGTTCCGGAGCACGGCTTTTGTCAACCCATCTCCATCCCGCTGTGCACAGACATCGCATACAACCAGACCATCATGCCGAATCTTTTGGGGCACACGAATCAAGAAGACGCAGGTTTGGAGGTGCATCAATTCTACCCGCTTGTTAAAGTCCAGTGCTCTGCGGATTTGAAGTTTTTCCTTTGCTCCATGTATGCGCCAGTTTGCACCGTTTTGGAGCAAGCCATACCCCCGTGTAGGTCTCTGTGTGAGCGCGCACGCCAAGGTTGCGAAGCGCTGATGAATAAATTCGGTTTCCAGTGGCCCGAAAGACTGCGATGCGAGGCTTTCCCTGTCCACGGCGCTGGGGAGATCTGCGTGGGTCAGAATACTTCAGAACCAAGCGGACCGTCTTCGTCTTCCTCTCCCTTCATGCCAGAGCTGGTTACACTACCCCCCAATGTCCTGAAACCAAACCAGCGCCCCCCGCCGCACAATCAGTTTCACCCATTTGTTTGCCCAATCCAGCTGGAAGTGCCACCCTACCTGGGCTATCGCTTTATGGGTGTCAAAGACTGTGGAGCGCCCTGCGAGCCCAACAAACCAGCAGGGATTATGTATTTCCGTGATGATGAGGTGAAATTTGGTCGCCTCTGGGTGGGCATCTGGTCCATCCTGTGCTGTGTGAGTACTTTATTCACAGTGCTTACATATTTGGTGGACATGAGGCGCTTCAGATACCCAGAAAGACCCATTATTTTCTTGTCTGGGTGCTACTTCATGGTGGCACTGGCCTACGCTGCTGGGTTCTTTTTGGAGGACCAAGTTGTGTGTGTGGATAAGTTCAAAGATGAAGGATACAGGACAGTGGCCCAGGGTACCAAAAAGGAAGGCTGCACGATCCTATTCATGGTGCTGTACTTTTTCGGCATGGCCAGTTCAATCTGGTGGGTCATATTGTCCCTCACATGGTTCCTCTCCGCTGGCATGAAGTGGGGACACGAAGCCATCGAAGCCAACTCCCAATACTTCCACTTAGCCGCGTGGGCAGTGCCAGCCATCAAGACCATCACCATTCTCGCCATGGGGCAGGTCGATGGTGACGTGTTGACCGGCGTATGCTTCGTAGGGATCTTCAACGTCGATGCCCTTCGCGGGTTCGTCCTGGCCCCGCTGTTTGTCTATCTCTTCATCGGCACCTCCTTCCTGTTGGCTGGGTTCGTCTCGCTTTTCCGGATCCGAACCATCATGAAACACGACGGAACTAAGACGGAAAAGCTGGAGAAGCTCATGGTGCGAATTGGCGTCTTCAGCGTCCTCTACACAGTCCCGGCCACCATCGTGATTGCGTGTTACTTCTACGAGCAGGCTTTCAGGGAGCATTGGGAGCGCACTTGGCACATGCAGAACTGTAAGCGCTTCGCAGTGCAGTGTCCGGCGCACAATTTCGCCCCCATGACCCCCGACTTCACAGTGTTCATGATCAAATACCTGATGACCATGATAGTCGGCATCACCTCCGGGTTTTGGGTCTGGTCTGGGAAAACCCTCCAGTCCTGGCGGAGATTCTACAAGCGTCTCAGCAATAGCAATCATGGCGAAACGACAGTCTGAGCATTAAAGAAGGACTTTTCTTTTGGAGAATGAGGTCAAATAGCTTTCATTTAAATCTGAACTCTTACTATTTTGATGTGTTTTTAATGTTGTGACAGCAATTAGGGTGTTTGGACAAACCCAAACATGATACAAGCAGAAGTGGATGCATACCGGCCAATCATAATACTGGTCCGTGGACTGTTACAAAAAGTCGGACATGAAAAGTTACTATGAAGCCAATTAGGTATTACTTATTTTTCTATGTCACAAAATAGTTGAATGTTCTTTTATATATTCCAAATAAGAGATTTTCTGGCACGAAAAGCAACGGGTCAACCAGAGTGGCCTCAAGTTGGAGCAGTATGGTCACGATGAAGGCACCAGCCGCACTCCAAGAACTGTGAAAGCACATTTTTAAACACATGCAATGGCTGCTTCAATCAAAAATGAACTTTTATCGCCTGCTACAATTCTTATGAACGCAGCCCAAAGCAACAAATATTGACTTTTGCCATGTTGTGCCACGCGTTGGACAAACCATTTCAAATCTTTGTGTATTTTTGTAGTCCTTTTTCTGTATTTGAATGTTCACTCCGATGGTGAATGAAGTTTTGTATCGGTTTGCACAGCTATGCCAACAGTTTTTAAGTGTTACGATTGACTGATCTGGATCTAACATGCAGGGACCACACACCAGCCCCCTCCTCTCCTCCTCTCTTACTCGCCTTTTATTCTTTGTAACTGAGACATAGCCGCTCATTGTTTATCCATGCGTGCTAGTGTGTGGTCCTCCCATCTACATCTAAAAAGCAGCCTTTTAAGGATCCAGCTAATCTGTAGGCGCAGCAGGGATTTCATGTTTTTCATCCTGGCTAAAGTTGATTGTACGTCACCTACACTTGTAATCACCAAAGTTTTCTTTTTCGCTCAATTGTTCTGCCTGGGTCCAAATGGTTTATGATAGATTTCAATCAGCAAAGCCATTGAAACGTTGTGAGTCTAAATCTTTGTCTGTGATCTGTATTTCTGGAGCCACTTGTGCTTGCTATTTAAATTACAAAAACATTAGACAAGAAAGGTCAGAAGTCACTACCTTGAGGAATGTAGCTATTTGAAGCAAGGCAGACTTTTTTTAAGTTGTTGCATTGACCCTTGGAGACACTAGAGCAATTTATCAGCAGCACACAGTCTGTCTAAAGAAATGTCGGATAGGAATTACATTTCAAACTGGAATCCATGCATTTCATTAGCTCCACACCACACCTATGTTACTGTAGCCTGGATTTGATGAGTGTAAAAGCATGTTCTTTCCGCACATTTTCATATGGATGTCATTGATGGATGAAGTGGCGACAGGAGTGTGTATGTTCAAATCCTCTGCTATTATGTTAAGAGAGTACAATATATGGTGCATAGGAGTCCTTTCTCAGAGCAGCTTGTGGATAATCCGTGTCACACCGTTGCATGTGATGTACGACATACCTCAATCTATTGTTTAGTCTCCATTTTCAGGAGTCGACCATCGCTGTCCATGTGTTTACCCAATAACAACTCGAGATGTGAGCAATATCCAATTATAAAGAAGGAACCGTCTGTTCAGTGGCGACATATGCAAACCACCTTGAACAGACATTTGTTTTTAAAATAAATAATGTATTTATGGGGATTTTTGTCTTTGACTTTTTAAACTTTTTTAATGGTGTACTTGTACAGTTTGAATAAAAAAGACCTAAAGTTTTTAAATGTGTCGCCTGTTTTGTGGTTTGTTTTGAGTGTAAATAGTGGTGTTGCTTAGGTGAACAAATGACCCACATTAAAGCTTGTTCTTTATGACTGAACAAAGACTGTAAAAACTGTCTATGGCATCTGGTAACATGAAGCCTGAGGAAAAAGGAAATGGAGGCAACATTATGAAGTGCTTAAACATTCAAAGAAGTACACGTTAGAAGCTTGTACCAGGTTTTACAGTGTTTATCAAGAGACACTTTCAAACTAATGTTTATTACCATAGATATTTGCATTTTACAGTGGCCCCTATTAGAACTTAATGTTCCCTCAAAGGGCCCCAGGTTACCACCTACAAGCATTATGTAAACCCAGCGACAAAGAACAAGAGTCTTTGTAATGGATACTATAAAATACAACTTTCCATTGCATTTCTGGTTTTAATCACAAGAATTCTAATAACTTCTTAAAAGCAACAGGTTGCAATGCGGGGTTTTTAGACACCCAAGTGGAGGGTAAGTTTTTCCTGATTTCATTTTACTTTGATGAAGGTAAAAGTTAATATTTTTACCAATATCTTTTAAACTTAAGTATATTATCACAGTGAGTCATTTATCAATATTTGTTCAATCGTTAGAAACAGGTTGCTTTGATGCCTATACCGTTCATACATTATATTTATAAACGTGTTCATGGAAATCTATTTGATGAGAAATTGACACAATATATTGGTAATTTATTATATTATCTCAAGGTCATTTAGCAGCCTCTGGGATAGATGGTCAAATGCCTCTCATGTGGGTGAGCTGTGCCAGAACTAGTGTTACACTGACCTCATGTGGTTGAATGTAGACTTGCAAGTTACAGGTCATAAAAGATACACGTTACAGTCATTGGATGGAGCCCATTTGAGTGTTCATTTGTAAAATATTTTATAGATTAACAGTATTATCTGATTTCATCACATGCTAACACCATTCAACTGTGTAATTGAAATGGAAAATTTTTCAAAAAAGAAAGAAGAAGTTGCATGAGCCATTCAATAATAATAAGCATCACAGTTACAAAGCCCTTTTTTGGATACTAAAAGATGCTTTAAATTGCATTGCTATTCCTCTCACAATTAACCTGTGGCAAACAGACTGAAGCAATGATAGGATGCGGCCCATCAGGCCCTAGGGCATCATTCATATGCACCATATTCATATTAGACAAGTGTGGATCTAGCATCAGTGGTCTCCCATCAATGTACTAACCAGGCCCCACACAGCTTAGTTTCTTAGATCTGAAGGAATTAAGTATGGCAAATTGATCCCAAATTCAAGAAAAACACTTTTTCCATAACAGCCACAGCTCCAGGTCTGGTCAGGTGAAATCCAAACTACCCTTTCACATAAACAGCAACACCTACATCTAGTGGTCAGATTTTTTTTGCAGGGCTGTGTTTTTGTTGTTCATGTTTATTTGGCCGGTACAATGCCTGTTCATGAATACACTTCTCCAGGTTGTAGCCCTGGGCTCATGTACATTTGATATCCCACAGCCGCACTCACAAACTCACACTTCACCCTGAACTATTTTTCAAATGTCATCAAGTTCAGAGGTCTTATGTAACTTTAGCAAAACTAGACCCCCATTCTGACATTTTGCCAAAATTGAATCAATATATTGGAAAAAAGAGAATAATAGAATAATTAGAATAATTGATTTAATGTAAACACGTTTTAGTTCAGATTCTTTATAGCTAAAACTAACACATTTTTGCAAAAGACCCACATAGACATGCATATTCAGTCATTAAATGTTATTGATTTCATCTATATCGCCCACAATCTCCTTTCTCCCATTTACAGAGGCTTATGTTCAGGAAAACATAATGTACTTTAATTTGAGGGAATAAAAATCTGAGTTTTAATACTAAACTGGAGTCTTCCACATGATTGTTTGATTTTAGATAAACTGAATCCATACATATAGGGAGTTATGACTGGCTGGCAAATAAGAAGATAGACAGACATTACAATACGCACATGACTCGGGACTTGCGTTTTATCAAATCTAGAGTCGGCTAAGTGAAACACGCACCCAATAAACAGATTAGTTAGTGATACAATCTGAGGAGCACATGTTGTAATAGCTTTCTGTTTGTTTTCAGTATTTGTATTCAGGCAAACATGCAGTATTTTCCCATAGGACACTGCTATAAGGCTAAATGGAATAGCAATAGTCACTACTACAAAGAATATATCCGACAACTTGTTGATCGAAGTAATTGAGCACGCCAGTCTGATAATCATGTGGTGGTCGCAAAACACTTTATCAATGGAATTACCACAAAATGTAACATGAACGATGACAAAACACATGGATAAAACGTTTGCAACTGAATAAGACCAAATCAGAACAACCAGGACAATAGCTCTTCTACTGGTAATCAGGATGTTGTAATATAAAGGATAGCATATGGAGACGTATCGGTCATAAGCCATAGCAGCTAAAGTGACAAACTCCACAGACGCAGATGTATAGATATGAAATATTTGCAGAAAACACATATTCAATGAGACTTCATGAGTTTCGGAAAACATTTGAACAAGGAGCAAGGGGTAGAGAGCTGTACTACCACTGATTTCATTCACAAACAAGTTACAAACTATTATGTACATGGGCTCGTGCAGTCGCCTGTCTACAAAGATCACTACGATAAGAAACAAGTTTGA
>JAPMNZ010937421.1:0-10081 GCA_029875035.1 Pomatoschistus microps | reverse complement strand
GCCCCAAGATAACTAAATCCCTGATCCAGACGAAGATCCGGATCACCTTCAAAAACAATAAAACCTAGTACATATGGAATCATACATGAGATTGTCCTTATTTAGAAAGTTACTTACTGTTGCTTTAAGGATTTCAATTTCACACTATCAAATCCAACACGTGTTTTCCACTGCTGTTAAGACCGGATAAAGTCATACACCAGAGAACTTGTTCACAAAATACATGCTTTTTATTTACATTCATTGTACATGACATTCTTCAGTTTCAGACCACTTCAATTCTGTTGTGCACTGCTCCCTCTAGTGGTTATTGACAGACATCAGCATTAGCCAGTGTTTCTCAAAATGACCAGTTTATCATGTTGCAAACTGCTCTTGCAAACTATTACTGCATCAATAATAAAATCCGCAGGTCATAACTTCAACCATATAAAAACAAAGCAGCTTGTAAACATTTTGTGTGTAGGCAGGAGATAACACATTTTGTTGGATATTATGTATGAAATCTCTGTTTTACATTTCTGGTATTTGTCTTGAGTTGAGTTTTTTCTAGCACAAGATGCAGATAAGATACTATTATGTCTTACTCTTATGCTAAAACATGGATGAGTATCTTTAATATTGGTCCAACTATCACTTCTACATTGGCGAGCGACTATGACAAGGTATTCTGAAAGTTACATATTCTAATCACCACCATTCAAACTGCATTTTTGACCTGTGTTGATATGTTCAGGACTATAGGAACTTAATTCAGGGGTGTATATCATACTATTGAATAAACATCAACATAGTGACATTGTAGACATCGTAGACATTGTCTGCATTAGTGGGCAGGAGAGCATCGCTTAAAAAGGCATTTTCTCGCAGTCTTATCTTTTTAGATTAACTTTTGGACCATATAATCTTCAGAAAAAACTGTAAATAGTTTTTTGGGGGCAAGGAAAGTGGATTTTGATATTCAATTTCTTTTCCATCCCATTTTTTTTCATGGAGACATCAGTTACTGCTCAAAAACACCTTCTCTGTAACATTGTTTAAAAGAATGAAGTAAATGGTGGAAAATGAACTGAACTAATTTGCTTGGATTCTGAAGCCTCACAATCTCCATAATGTTGGCTCAATCAGACATACTTTTTATGATGTAGAGTTATGACTAAGGCTGCCTTGTATACAGAATACTGCTACCATAATTCAAGACATACATTTACATTTTCAGATCATGAGTATGGATTTTTGAATACAAGTATACATTGTACAAATCCCTACTCTTCAGGCTGAGGTAGCCAACTTTCAATCCACAAAAGAATAACTAACAACATCCTTGCTCTCAAAAAAATATGCCGATCAGCTTTCAACCCTGTGCGTCACTATTTGGGCTCATTCTTACATGTTTGCAAAAGATAACACATTTCCTAATAAGAAGAAGGTCTGAAGTCTGATTTGTTCACAGCATTCTACTTTCCAAGACTCTTTCTTCTGGGACAAACCTCATGGATTATTTCAGAAAACAAAAGAAAAAGTTAGGCACCCCAGCTTTAAATGCAGCGAAGCATCCCTGAGAATGGAGGTCAGAGAATGGACTGACGTTTAAGTGCAGGTCTCTGTGGTACTGGGACTGGGAGCGGGACTGGGGGGACAGGAGGTCTCTGGTGTCCGCATGGCAGATTTTCGTTTCCCGTTTCTCACCGTGAGTTCGTCCTTGGATTTAAACGTCAACGGAACGAAGCCGTCGTGATCTGCCACCAGCACGATCCACAAAGGCCCTGGAAGAAGACACGTTTAGGGCTGCTGCACGGTCTGTGGGAAACTGTTGCACTTTTGACATTTCAGCTGAACCTCAGGATGTAAAGATGAGAGAATATCTTTCAAGTATTTATGTTGTTGTATTTTACAGTTAGGGCAGAATTATGTTGTTTATTCTTTGGTCAGTATCCTAGCTCATTTCATTGCAGATAGATTAGCAAATTAGTATTAGTTACATAGAAAATATTTTGGTTTGATATCGGTTCAGCTGATATCCTGAGGCCTTTATTTTTTCATGTGTTTATTGTAATAAGGCTAATACTGCTACATTCCCCCACGGTGAAGAGTTTTAACTTTTACTAAAAAAGACAAAATTGTTCTGAATTGTTCAGCAGTCAAAGCACAATTAACGTGATTGCAGTGGGAAAAATACTATTTTATTTCCTATACATTATTGGTTGATATCGGTGTTTGATGCATATTGAAAGCCAAAGTATTTGGCTTTTCTCAGATCGGTACTTTTCTAATATTGACATAATAAGAATAAGGTTGATGAAAAAATATAATATGAAAAATACACTTTGTCAGAGTGATCATGGCACATCTTCTCACTGACCAGAATGCACCTTCAGTGATATAACTTGATTAAAACAAATCCCATTCCAACAAGACTTTGATCCAAGCGTGGCCTTTCCATCGCTGACACTCCCAAACGGGACATTTTGGACCCTCGTGAGCCCTGCTGGGGTAGCAACAAAACATGATGCTGACTAAAAGTAGTAAGCAGCTTTTGTCTTAAACCTTGTAATCTCACTAGGCCTTTAATCACTTCTATGAATAGCTCAGGCACGAGCAAAAGAACAATAGTGCTGCAGCTGAACAATACCACAGGCGTCTTAAGTTAGATGGCTCCTGTGTCACATCTGTATGTACTGTACATATACATTGACAGTATGTACTATATATGGAACATCCATAGACTCTATATTTAAATAAACACTAAACTCGCTCTATAGAACAGTATATAACAGTATAGAACAGTATATAACAGTGTGTACTGTACATGTCACATCAGAGCCTCATGACGTTAGTTTCTTAGGACTAATGGAGATCCACCGCCAACCGCTTTATGGGGGTTCTTTAAGAGCAGCAGAAAAGATAATGTTTTGATGCAGCAGGCCACAAACGCTCTCAAAGGAAAGCCTCAGCTCTTGCAGATTGATGATGTCATGGCACACATCAATATTGCACAAAGTCCTGTAACTTCTTACTGTATGTCTATACTGTAATCACAGACATCACGGTTTTACAAATAAACTAGTGATTGATTCGGCATCTTACCATTCCTCTAATTAGTTACCTAAATATGTAAAAACAAAACTTTATGCACTCGTTCATTTGGCCCTAAACATGATCTTGAGAATATTTACTTGGCATTTGACGTTTTAGAAACATAAATAGAAAACAAAAACTATAAATGACTGGATAGGGTATTACTAGCTTGGAGCTAAAGAACCCATGTGCTTGGGGGATTCTTGCGGTACTGAAGACAAAACCAGACAAATTCACGTGGGCTACCCAGAAATGTTCCCCATAGAACTCAATGTAAGCTAAAACAGCTCGACCTCAGCTGACAGAAAACTTTTGTGGGGATTTTAGTGGCCCTTGTCATCCTAAACTTTTTTCTTCTTAAATCCTTTGGTTTTATTTAAAATCCACACTTTAGTGCCACAAACTCTGCCTGTCTGGCTCCCGCTCTAACTCCCGCTCTGAGGAGCAGCACTGATTGGTCAGAGCGTGGCCGAGCCCCTCTGTGCAGGTGCATGACAGCCACACATGCGTATTTGCCGCATCTCATCATGGGAGATCATCCACTGCGCAGAACTGGGAGAACCAGATGATGTCCAAATACAGGCGAGTTCCCATGGATCTTTGCGAGTTTCAGGCGAGTTCCGCTAATCTTTCGGCGCCCATGACGGCACAACGCGCCACTGAGTACAAACCATTAATTTGAATACGCCGCCATGTTGGATCGCCAGGGCTTGGGCTGGGGTTGTGTGAAGTGAAGTGGCTGATTTCAGACCTGCAGATTTTGAAGAGGTACATTTATAGTTTTTACTCCCATCTAATGTTGAGATCATATTGCAGATTAGTGCTTCGAAGGCCTTTGGAGTGAAGGCCACCAAGGAAAGAATAATTTAGTTTGATAAATGACCAGGTGTCTCCATACATCTTTGTCACTTGACATAGTAGTGCTGAAATGCAAACAGTCTGCGTTCTGAAGCTGCATCCGCGCGCTGCAGAGTCTCTACTGGAGTTTTACAAACGCGGTGTGAAGAGAAGAGATGCGGCGCAATGGAACATCTGTGGGAGCTTAAAACCAGAGAGGCCAGGACAATGTCTTGGAAATGGCAAGCCCCGGTGATGAAAGATGGAACCCTATTCAAATGGATGGCTTGTGCTCAGTAGCGCATGGGACTTTACGGGGACCGAAAGATCAGCGTAACTCGACTATATTTGGGCATGGTCTGGTCCTCCCGGTTCTGTGCAGTGGACGCGCTACCATGATGCGTTGCGCCAAATATGCGTGTGTGGCTCTCTCATGCACGAGCACAGAGGGGCTCGGCCGCGTTTTGACCAATCAGAACTGCTGATTAGAGCAGCAGTAGAGCGGGAAGGAAAACAGCAGAGTTTGTGGCTGTAAAGTGTGGATTTAAAGAAAATCAACGGATTTAAGAAGAAAAAAAGTTCAGGATGACAAGGGACAAAATCCCATCTTTATGAAAGCTGTAGGTTCTCTGTCAGCAGAGGTCGAGCTGTTTTTGTTTACATTGAGTTCTATGGTACTTTTTTATGGGTAGCCCCCCTGTGCCCATGGGTGGGACAGCTATAAGCTAGTAACACCCTATCCAATTATTACACAACAGTAAGACTGCGGTTAAAAACTCAGATTATTATTAGCGTTAGCAACGGCGCAGGGTCCGCATCACCAGGTAAGAAAACAGAACATTCCAACTCACGCTTGTGATAAACGTGATCTGGCCTTTGTTTTGTGGGAATTCTGTGTGTTTTGCATATTTGAGGCTTGTCCCTGACAATTTCAAAACATGGTCGAGGTAGATATTCCTAAAAAGGTCACATTTGTTGTTGGTTAACATGTTTTTTTTTTCATTTGGAGCAACTGTAAAAATTACAGATTATGTAATTGCTGTTTTAGATGAGGAAACAATGTTGTAACATGGTCAAAAGCTCCAAAAAGACAATTTGACCTATAATAAGAAAAAAACCCTGAAGTAACTGGAGCCTTGCAGAGTGGGTGTGTTTGGCCCTCACCATACATCATCTCCACAGCGCTCAGGCTGAAGAGCTCCTGCAGCGCGCGCAGACAGAGCTTTCCATCACACAGCAGCACCGGCCTCCGCTCATCAATGAACACGTTTTCAGACAGCTGCTTCTGCAAAAGACAAGGTGAAGCCAAGACTGAAGATGAACCTAAACAGAATGAAAAAACTGGCTAAAATATTGAGTAGTAGATCACACACTGTATTCAGGAATACTGTGAAATAAAAACATACAGTATAAGAACCTTTGGTTTTGGTTATATTATGTGCGCTTCTGTTTGGACCCCTGTGGCGGAACGAAAGCGAACATCCTTGGCCATTGTACTCCCAACGTTATTGTTGAGCACTGCCCAGGTGAAGACAGATGAGGAAGATAGAGACCAGAAAGGCACCTGGACCAGACTACATAAACGCTAGGCTCCCATCAGTGGAAACAACTTCTTATCAACGCGGGGAAGGGCTAGGGTTTGATGGATTTCAGGCATCACTCTGCTGCTCCAGCCCCAGTGGACATCTATGCTGGACCATGACTCTCACCCCTTGGAGGACACACTGTCTGCTCTGGAGAACAGCCTGATATATTGATGTACATTTATTTCTCCTACTATGAAGGATTTACAGCTATTTAAGAGGCATTTAGAGCTACGTATATTGTGTGTGATCTCACAACTGTTGTGTATGCATCCACTGTGGGACTAACATAGGTTCTCTTATCTCAAAATAAGTCTTATCCTGAATTGATATAGTTTGTGGCATGATAAGATTTTTTTTCTGTCTGTACATGTGCCTCTATTGTTGTTGAATTTTTTTTTCCAATAATTTTGCCAAACAACCACTGATATGACTTTCAGTGAGTTTTCAAAGATGAAAGATACTGTTCGCAAGTTGTTTATTTATGAACAATTCAAGAATTTGGCAGAAAGCCTGTGAGCTAAAGATTTTGGTCTGAGGTCCTTAAAAGATTCTTAATAATACATTTTAATACTGACCTGCTCACTATTGAGATTCCAACTTCAGTAAAAACCATAAAAATTCTTTGTACAAAATGCCAGGTGTTTAAAAAGGTAGAGTGAAGTTTGTCACTCTACCACAAAAAATAACTGTATGAAATGTGTCAATAACAATGTATTTTATAATACAACCCCACCACATAGTAGCTGATTATCCTTATGTGAGATACAAACAGTTAAATCAACCCTAAAAATACTAACCTTTCAGTGTAAATGCTATACACATTTTCTCATTGTGTGGCAATGGGTAACAATTTGGATGGTGTTCATATCAGATAACTACTCTCTTAATCTGATATAATCTGATTTATTCCACTCAGGCATCTGGATTTAAGCACCTGAACAGAAGTGCTGATACCAGATAGCATCAGCTTTATCTTATTCTAGAGATAGTAGAATGGCTGTGAATTAGAGCTTATTCAATTTAATGCAAATTCAGAGTGACTTTCAAAAGGACTATAGTCTTAGTTTAAGTACACAATTCAAACATACAATATTAAGACCCTTTTGTACTTTATCATAAACTTATAATTAAATAAGCACCACAAGTCATTAGGCAAAAAGTCATTACAGGATATTACAAAGTCCCTAAAGTTGTGTGCACAGGATAATATCATGTGTGTGGAGAGACCTGTGGCATTCTTGAGAATGTCTCTGCTGGAGATATAGTGCTGGAGATATAGTATGGTAAGAGAGCAGCTTGTTTTTATATTTAATTTTAGAAATTATGTGAGGTAAACTAGCTCATGTTAAGATCCATGTTGTATGTGATATTGGGTGCATTTACTCACAGCAAATGACAGCATGTGTGTACATGCCAGAGCACAGACATGACTGCATGAAGTAGTGGCTGTTGAACGTGACAAACGTGTGCCATGTGTGATTTTAAAACAATGGATTGCGTAAAACTGTGAAAAAAACTTATATTACTGGTATATAATCCGGCACACGTTACTATTTTTCATACAAAAATTAATCCAAAAGTGCGTGTTCAATGAAATCATCTTAGGGGTATTCTATTAAAAATATATGACACATGACATGACATCAATCATTACACACAATATAAATGATATAAATCCTTCTTTACAGTTTGGTAACTGGAAACTGATTGTGTTGTATAAGCAGTTATCCTATGTTACCTGGCACGTGACGTTGACATAGGAAGGCTCTGTATAGTGTGGATAGACACTTTGAGCTTTCTTCCCGTTTTGCGTGAAGTCCCTCATTTCTGCCAAACACTGCTGCACATCTGAGAAGCGCGAGAAAAGCCTCTCCATGTTGTGCACCAGCTGCTCCAGGGAGCGCTCTCTTTGGATGGCCTTCCTGTCCCCCAGAGGCAGACCTGGATCGGCGTGGAGTTTATCCGATGGCTCTAGTCGTGGCGAACTGGCCCGGCTCGAGTCCCTGCTCGCCTGGCCAGCTACTGCTAGGCTGTTTAGTCGGCTCACTTGCTCCATGTCGTAATTTTCCAACGTGATGGACGAAGAGCTGGACTGCGCTTTGTCGGACACGCGTTCGAAGAAATCCACGGAGCTGGTGACAGGGCTGGCCTCGCAACTTCGTACTTCTTCGATGAGCCGTCTTCTGTTGGCAGGTGAGCGGACCACCCCGCCTCCTGGTAACACCAAGTCCTTAATCCCCACCGGTCGCTCCCTGTCCTCCTTAGAGATGTGTTCTGAGTGTCTCCTAATCCCTGGTCCCATACTTTGACTAGGATTGCCCATGGGTGGGGGGTTAGTAGGAATTTCCCCTTCGTTTAACAGCTCCTTAGCTAAAAGACGCAACATGTATTTGTCTGTGTTTGAAGCAGGCAGGAAAGCCGGGTCGTTGGACTTCTGCCTACCAATCATGAGAAGAAGCATTTTGTCACTAAGAAAGCAAACGCCTTTTGGCCTGTCGTTTGCCTGTAGAGAGATCTGCTGTATGTTGGGCATAGCAGAAGGAGTGATGCAATACACAAGAACCATGTTAGAGGTGTTGGAAGCCACAGCTACCGTCGAGCAGCGGGGGTCAAACGCAATAATATCAGGAACTAAAATTCCAGGGATACTAACTTTTCGTGTTGTGGTGACTTTACGCTCGTACGTTACGAGAATAAGATGGGAGGAGTCCTGGCCTGAGCCTGTGAGAGTGTCTCTGCGACGCAGGTGTAGGAGTAGACTGGGTTCGGAGCGCCTATGCCGGGCCAAAAGATGAGTGAGATCCAGAGGTCCGGCAGTGGGGAGGTACGAGCGCTCAGAGAAGGATCTCCTCCTGTCTAACACGCTGTCCTCCTCAGAGATCTCCTGGCTCTGAATCGACTCTCCTTCGTTTGGCAAATCAAATGACATCCCAGCGTTTAGGCCGCAAATTTTATCCAGAGGGAGCTCTGTGGCGACGGTAACTTGCGCTTCTCCAGTGGATTCAATGGCACAGACATAACCACCGACGTCAAATATAGGGCAAAAGGAGCACGCAACAATGCTTTTCTGAACATCATTCCAAATGTACGAATGCAAAGCGCTGCCTATAGCCACGACAAGACGAGTCCCATCTTTAGTCCAGCAAGCACAATGTATAAGTCCGCTGCCTTTGATGTCTGCTTTGATTCTCCGGTTGTCCACCCGAACAGAAAACAGGACTGAAGTGTCTTTCTTGGTCAGTACGGCTAACACATCCAGTTTAGGATGCCACACACAGCCCTGGGACAGCAATGGGAAAGGTTCGCTCATCTCGCAGGTTTGGGTACACAAGAGTTTGTTCTGCTCCAAAGTGCTGAGCTGTAGTTGCCACACAGTAATATGCTTCTTATGCTGAACAGCCAGCAGCGCCGGTGAATCCAAGCAGCAGGTTGGGCCCCAAAAGAGCCCGAGGACATGTTCAAATTGTCCGATAACATTTGTGTC
Source organism: Pomatoschistus microps (assembly GCA_029875035.1). Classification (NCBI taxonomy): domain Eukaryota; kingdom Metazoa; phylum Chordata; class Actinopteri; order Gobiiformes; family Gobiidae; genus Pomatoschistus; species Pomatoschistus microps. The sequence goes on along the minus strand of JAPMNZ010937421.1, from coordinate 1,096 downwards.
CCCAAATTTGACTTCTCCATTGATGAAATACAAGGCTGTCAAGCAGACCTGTTTGCCATCTGTCCAGGCTATCCCATGCACGGGATGAATAGCTTGATGTAGTGTGTTGATGCCGGTCCTAAGGAGCTTTGCCTTTCCCAGATCCATCCTGTCAGCAGTGGCAAAAGAGAAATTACTCACACAGTTATCATGCCATTTGTTCAATAAAACGACACAGAAATGACTATAGGTGTGTATAAAGATTACGAATAGGAATAGCCGTTCGTGTCTCCTCTCAAGTACATACCTTAATCTCCCCGGCCTGAGCTGGGGCAGTAGTGACGAGCACTAATAGCTGCTTACGTTTCCATGACCTTAACAACACACGGCTCCAGTGCTGAGCTGTGAGAATTATCATTACAATACAAGGGTGTGAGAGTGGGTGGGTCTTACTTACATACTGTCAGATTACATTAGGAAAATTAGCAGTCAATGCCTCTGCAGTAAGTGAATTATGATAACAATGTCATACTTAAAACCGGGGTACCAGACTTTTACCCCTAATAAATTATTTAATAAACCAGGCTCAGCAGCGTTGAAAAGTACAACATATTAAACTGCATCATGAGGTCGTTATCTTATTGGAATGCATTTTATCTTTTGCATACTACAAGTAAGATCCGTGGACGTCACTAATTGATGCTTTTGGCTGCCAGCTGATTGGCTGAGCAGAGGTTATCCCGTTTCTAACCAAGCTGATCTGAAGATGTGCAGAGCCAAAAGGTACAGATGAATTATGGATTTTATCTATACAATTTGGTTTAGTTGCAGGATAACCCACAGACAATACTTTTTTCCTGTCAGGTTGATTTTTAGGCAGGTCGACATTAATTGTTACACTCCTAAACTTATACAGACTAAAACGCGTAATGAAGAGGTTTTATGATTAAAACTGATGAAAAATAGTTGATGTAGGTAAAAATGCATATTTCTGATGCAACAAATAATATTGCTACAACTCAACATAATGTTCTAGAGTGCATTTGACCCATCCTGCAATGACACCCAAGCAATAGGTGGAGGGCCATGTATAGTTTATGTATGAAAAACGTTAGAT
>JAPMNZ010937413.1:0-12693 GCA_029875035.1 Pomatoschistus microps | reverse complement strand
GGTGGAGCAGGGTATGGGTCACAGCAGCAGAGGTGGTGCAGCCGCTGGATGGAGCAGGGAATGGGTCACAGCAGCAGAGGTGGTGCAGCATCTGGGTGGAGCAGGGTATGGGTCACAGCAGCAGAGGTGGTGCAGCATCTGGGTGGAGCAGGGTATGGGTCACAGCAGCAGAGGTGGTGCAGCCGCTGGATGGAGCAGGGAATGGGTCACAGCAGCAGAGGTGGTGCAGCAGCTGGGTGGAGCAGGGAAGGTCACAGCAGCAGAGGTGGTGCAGCTGGTGTTGAGCTGCTTCCTCTCCCTCTGGTCGATGTATTCAGAGTCTGCTTGTTTGGGTCATTTTCTCTGCTCTGAATTGAAATTGCTTCATTCGCATCTTTAAAATAAGAATTAGAATTCCTGCAGTGGATTTACGACTGGTCTTCTTGGTTTGGACCATGCATCCTCTCTGCGCTGGTCTGGATCAGTATAAAACCATGAACACTGTACTACAGTCAATTTACAGATGGAAAAACTAAGACGAAATAAAGCCGCAAGCGGCATTTAACGGCTCTGGTGCTTCTTGCAAAGGAGGTGGCACTATAGCTTTCTCCTCCCAGCTCTCTTAAAGGGATACTAAGCCTTTACTTGATAAGATAAATTGTTCATTACTGGAAATTGTCAGTTATTAGATTCATCATTTCTATTTATGGCAGGATATTTTGTTTTTATTTTGAGGGACAGAGTATCCTAATCTGATCCCAATCACAAGTGAGATATACAAAAGTGTTTATGTCTGTATTTTTGATTTTCAAAATAATGTATTCATTAAGAGGCGTCAAATGAAATAATCTTCTATAATAATTGTATTGAATTAATGTATTGTTCTTTTGGTACAAAGTCAAGTGTTTTAGGGCAGCTAAGAGTTCAGGAGAAGCTGTGTCTAATGTGGGATTTTTACGATTTATGGGCGAAAATATGAACCACATGTTATTTATGAGAGTTGTTATCACAAACATGATTGTCTCAAGTCCGCAATGATGCTCCGCAGTCTCTTTTGGGAGGCCCAATAAACTTGAAGCTGAACTATAAAGTGCACAAGTTATTGATGTTGATAGTGCAAGTTATCCCTGGCCTTCCCTTAAGGCCCATCCTGGGACCATGGACATGCCACTGAACTCATACAGCTTCAGCTTTGTTGTAAAAACATAATAGATCATGGGACGCAGCTGGTTCTAACGTGTGTTAGGCTTTTTACTTGTTTCTCCGGTGGCCGAGGATGCTTCACCAAGGCTCACGTCTTTATTAAAGGACATCCCCTGTGTTCGACACTCACCCCGAACTAATAAAACACTAATCGATAAATGAAGCTCACCCGCCCTGAGACCACACACGGAGCGCTGGAAGACTTATTTACTTTGGTGATTTCACGTACAAGGCAGGATCATCAGAAATATGACTGCTTTTGATGGACTCAAAGATGTAGCACTATTCTAAATCTGTCAGTATTCTCAATCTCTCAGATAATTAAGATTAAGGTCAGGTAAATAATGAATAATTCCTCCTCAGAGCTAATGACTTACTGCTCTGTAGATGTACTGTACACATACAAGTATACTCCTGAACTACATATTATAGTATACAGTATTTTATTGAGTTAAAGAAAGAGTTTTATTTTTAAGAGTTGTGCTGTACCCCCCTCCCATCTCTGTGTGGAGTGAGAGACAAATGTCCACTATTGAACCGCTTTGTGCCTCTGGTCTGTGAAAGGCGGTATATAAATAAAGATGACTTACTCTTATTTACTTACCTAATATTCACATATCTTGTGTTGTGTGCTCCTCATTCCCCATGTTCTGTAACTTTTGATGTAACACTGAAATGTGACCACTGTGGGACGAATAAAGGATCTCTTAATTGTATAAAAATGATGAAGGCTGGTAGTGTGCGGCGGTGGCAGCTTCACATCAGGAAGTTCCTGTGTTCAATACCACCTCCAGACGGGGCCTTTCAGAGTGGAGTTTGCATGTTCTCCCCATGTCTGCTTAGGTTTCCTTACCACTAGGTACATGTACAATAGGTCAGAGTATAATGAGTGAGTGGATGGGGACGGAGGCTTCGATGTGGCGTCTGCCTCTGTCATCACTGTGTGTGGAGTCAATGGAAATACACCAAATTGTGAAGCGTTTGTGTGACCTTAGTTGGTGAAATGTGCTATATATATAAATTAAGACGACTTACTCTGGCAATTTTTAAGAAAACAGTTTGTGCTTTTTATCATGTTTTTATTTTACATTTGTCTCTTTTTATATTTATGTTTATGTTTTTAGTCTGTTCATGTAAAGTGCTTTGAATAGTGCCGCACAAACACATTTTGATTGGTTGATTGATTTTAGAGCCACATGCCATAAAACCAAATCCTAAATAGGTTGTGTTTATGTTCTAGAATTCTGAAAACAAAAATGTCTAAATGTTTCCAGATCCTTATTTGATAGGGACTAGATTCACAAACCTGCAATATCATTGTCTGAAAATGCTGTACGAATAAAGATTTATTATAGATTCATGAAAAGTGTGATTTTTTATTTATTTAGATATTGCCACCACTTCTAGAGATCTTAATGAGAAAATAATTTGTGAGATTAGAAGAAGATTCATGTTTTATGTGGATTGCCCCAGGAAATACAGAGAAATTAGCTTTAAACTAAGGCTATGAGTCTGACTGTTGACAGTTACCATAGTTACCTGGAAAGATGTTTCAGCTCCACCACAAAGTTTAACTATTGGGTGTTTGGAATGTTGCGATGTCACACAAACACATCCTAGATGATTCTCTAGAACCTTTGGCCGGCACAGTGGAGCGCGCTTGTGTGGTTCTATTCCACCTCCAGGCCTTTTCTGTATGGTGAAAGGTGCTCCGGTTTCCTCCAGTTGCTCCGGTTTCCTCCCCTACCACTAAAAATAAGTACATTAGCTCTGGCATGAGCCTTCTGTTCGGCGGCCCCACTCCTCTCCTCTCTGTGTGGAGTGAGAGACAAATGCCCACAACAATTGCACAGTACTTTTCCTCTTGTGTCTTTGCACTCTATCTTTGCAAACTAAAGATATTGTGTGTATTTGTCTGCTCAAACAAAGCAGTTTGTGTTTGTCTGGGTCTGACTCTCTCTGGACACTCGGGGAGCACTGATCTGCCCTAATGTAGCCGACAGGTGTCAGCCTTCTTGAATGTTTATGACAGGCCCTGGGCCTGACTGCTGCTAATGTCATCTGAGTTATAATGAATCTGGTCTGGAGCCTGGGTCTCAGCACAAGTTCAAGCCCAAGATTATTCCATAGCTTGAAATGATCTCAGAGCTCCTTATAAAACAATAAACAATTCCTGCTCCAATGTTGGAAAACAACTCACATTATGGTTTGGGCCAGTGCCACGAGGGCCTCATGTAGTGACAGACTGGAGCTGGACCTGAGGACTTATGTTTTAAATACTTTGCACAAGACTCCAAAGCTTGTTGTGGCCGACTTTCTCCATAAAACATCCTTAGTTCTTTGTGATAACAGTTCAGAGCTTTTATCACAGAAACTAAAACAGAAAGATAAAAATGTTTGAATCAAGGTTTTGTCTAAAATTGAGCACATTGTGACTTTCTTAAAACAAGATTTGCTAATGCGACAAAGCCATTTAGTCTTGTTTTCAGGCAGTCAAATTGTGCTCAAGTTAAGATACATTTGACCAAATCCAAGCTATTTTTCACCTAATTTTTGTCACTTAATTGAAAAAATAACTTACTTGACCCTTTTTTAAATTAAAACCAATATTCAACATAACACATCTACAAGCGTTTGGAGCTGTGTTGACCCTCTCAGACTGAGGTGAGTTCTGTGCGAGATCAAATCATATACAAAGCTGAACAAAGCTGAACAAAGCTGTGGAGAGCTCTTGACGGGGCCAGACCACTGCACCTCCACTAAGATGAAAGATCACAGTGTTGTTGTCAGAACTAGACTTGGGCCTAGGTGTAGCCCTGGGGGACTCCAGACGTGTGGTATATCTCTGTCAAACACTGATTGCCAAGGATCTGTCATCATGTGTGAAGATTAGCATTCTTGAATGTGACATTGAATTTGCAATGGTGTTAAAAAGACCTGCAGTTCATCGTCTTCACTGACAGAAGCTGTTTTATAATTGTGACTCTGCCAGATCCTCACGGAGACCAAACACATCCCTGGTGTTTTCTACAGTATCGTTTAGGAATGCTCGTCTCAATGAAATAGTGTTTTGTTCTTCTATATCAGACCAAAATGATAATATAATAGATAAAATTTTGCCGGTAAACATCACGACCCATTTGCAAACGGGTTATTTCTGTTTAGTTTGTATAATTTTTCTTGTTTTATTTTGAACATGGTTGAAATAAAAACAGAACATTAAGTACTTCCTTAAACATAAGAAGAAGCAATTACACTTATTTGCTGAAATAATACAAGATTGCCACAAATAATAATGGCTCCCATTAGGGTTGTTATTAACATCAACTTTTTTAGTTCTGACTACAATCAGATTAAACAATGGTTGGATTAAAAGTGGAAATTAGAAGAGGCCAAAATGTACATGTTGTGCATAAATGTGTCTCAACAACACCCTGCAGTAATCTAATATCAGGTAAAAGGTCCCAGCATTATTTGACTTCTTTAAATTGGATTTGTCGACAATCATTCTAAAATACTGAAATAAAACATTACCACAAACTGCCTTGATGTAAATTAATCAGTAAATGGCTCATCCGTCAATTTCTCTATTTTGCTCTGCTTTATCTGGAGCCCGGTGGCAGAGGCAGCATCAACGCAGCTCAGTCCCTTGACTATTTCTATCATAGATTTGTGGTGATTAACAAAAAAAGTTTCTGGCTCCACTTTTCAGAGCAGGACCTGTCATGTGTCATTAAAGGTGTGTTGTTGCATATGAAGCTAGTGTTCACATTTGATCTCTGATACATTACTGATGCATTGACCACGATACATGTCCTTATTGTGCCAAACGACCACAACTCACCGGTGTCCTGCTTGTCAGGAACATACAAATATAATGTTGGATGAGGGCTTCATAATAAGAAACATGCGACATCTGTCAGAGTGTCTTCCACCTGGATGAACAGGAACCATGGGCCTTGTCTGCGCACTCGTGTTTGGCAAAGAGGCGGCTGTTTGCTTTTCTCCCACTGATTTGACGAAGTGGAACAAATGCAGTTATTCCACTTATGTTCCCTCACGGCAGGTAGAGATTTGAGTAAATACTGTATCTGTCTATGGGCCATGAAACCAGGCCCAGAACTGTGTTGATGAGAGAGAGACAGGAAGTGGAGCATCTGCTGCACTGTAAAAGATGAGGGATATTGGATTAAATGAGCTGAAGTGTTTACAGAAGCAAAGAGAGGATATGATCTGTTAAATAAGCAATGTTTTACACGTAATATAATTAAGATTGGAGTGCACAGGCAACTGGGCAATTACATCTAAGATAAACTTTAGTCTGACCTGTGTTTCCAGGCTTCACCTCATGTGTTCCGTTGTCAAAAAGGCAATATTAAATATGAATGAGTCTGTTTAAAGTGTGTTTCTTCAAACACCTTTTCTCAATGTTTCAGTTAAAGTGAAGTTGATCTGGGGTCACAGTAAAGTGCCTGAAGGAGCCGGAGCACAGGTCTGAGCAGAAGACTGAGGTTTCTCTGCAGGCGACGTGTGAAAGAGACAGTTTGAAACGTCAGGCTGTCAGGAAGACGGAGCGGCCAATATCACCTGCTCTTACATTCCTTTCTCATTCTCAACATTATTTCACACACCACAAAGTCTGCTACTACACTTTACATGTATGTAGCTATAAAACACGTTTACTGTGTAGGCTTTAGACAATTTCATGTGTTTTACAGAGAAAGTAGAAATAATTCACTGATTTTTAAAATCTGTTTATTTATTGTTTAATTGCAAAAAATAAATAACATAAATTGTGAATCACAGATTGATTGTTTTGTTTCATCGTGAATGTTGCAATTGTACAAAATTGTGTCTTTGAATCATGCAAACACTTCATTGCCTTAAAACATAAACTAATATTCAGATTAAATTACTGTACAAAAACATACACAATGGAAACCATCATTTTGCATTTACATCATGTAAAAAAGACATGTTTTATTTCTATTAAAACTGTTTTAGCTCAGTTATTTTCTACCAAGATTATTTGTATTTGCTAAATGCCACAATATTGAGAATGTTTAATTTTCAGAATTATTTGAAATACTTTCTTTGTGGTAGTATAGAATTGACATTAAAACTTTATGAGATTATCACAATAACTGACCGAAATTTTGGCCCATTACTCTTGACAGATGATAGTTTGTAGGCTGCCTTGCTCTCACTTCTACCCACATTTTTTCTATTAATGAGATCAGGCCAGAATGATGACTCTTCAAACACACTTTGTCCTTAAACCAATTTGTAAATACTTCATCTGTAAGTTTGGGATTATTGTCCAGTCAGAGGACCAAAAGATCTTTGTCTTGTATGTGTTTACACATTTCAATCTGACCGAGGAGTAGGGAGAACAACCCTTCAGACCTCGTCCTGGAGCAGGACCGCTCTCTTTCCAATGTTGTATGTACAGTATGTGGTCTGTTTAGCACTGGACACTTTCTAAGGGCCGATCTCTAGATTCTCAAATTCTTTTCAGAAATAGTTTGCAAAGATGTGCATCGTAGTGACAGATCCAGCCGGGCTCCCGGAGAGGTGGCCCCAGTCCCTGAGTGGCAGAAAAACCCTGCTATCTGCACTCTTTCGTCACAAATTTTTATTAAAACTAGACTTCTTAAATGTATAACATCAATGAGAACACAAAAACAAAGTAATCTTTATGAATGTAAACTTCTGTCATTATAGAAAGTATTTCAAAAAATCCTGATTTTTTTTCTCTCAGTCTTGTGGAATTGAGAGAATAAAGATTATATTGATAAAAAGAAAATTGACAGTTACTTTTTAGCAGTGATTTTCTTTTTTAAATAATAATGATGTGTCTCTTCACTTCTGGTTTCAACTGTGTATATATGATATAAATATGTAAAGAACATCATTGTTGTTAGAGAGAATTCAGGAAGCAAAATATGAGCTCTGCATTGAGTAGAGGTGGTCGATGGGGTTTCCGGCCTGAGCCAGGTCTGGTGTGGTCATCAAGCAGTCGCTCAGACTGGTCAGAGACGTGTCACTGTCCATGTCGTGGAACATGGAGTCCCAGCCTGAAGAAACAGAACACATTATAAGCAGTTCTCAAACTGACCAGACAATTTTGTTTTTGTATGATAATCACAATTTCAACAGATTATTGTCTGATGTATAGGTAGAATCATTCCTGTTAAGGCCTTTCACAACTGCACTTGTTTGACCATTGCTGTTATTTTAAGAAACTCGTGTTAGTTACATAAATACATTTCAGTACACGTCCTTTCAAAGTAAATCATGAAAGGAAGTGTCATGAAACATTGCAGCACAGACGCTCTTCAAGAAGAAAACTTAACATAAATAATGAATATATAGTTGATGAATGTGAGGTTGTGCGTTGATGTTGCTGACCGTAAGGGTGCATGTGGTCTCCGGGCATTTGAGGAGGGGTCAGTCCCTGCTGGTACTCTGTGCTGTAGCTGCGGTGATCCAGGCTGAGGACGTGTGTGCCTCTGGAGTACGACGTGAGCAGACTTTCCATGCAGCCAGACATCACCTCTGTCAAACAGTGTCATTCATATGAATCAAAGCAGCCATAGATTTGCCGTTATTATTGTTTTGGTTCTTTTAGCTCATGCATTGTAGTCGTTAAGTCATTTACTGTATTGTATTACTGTATCCAAAATGCACAAATACTGTAAACAGCAGGTGGGGCAGCAGCAGCAGCAGCAGCAGCAGTGGAGCCACCCCATAATAAAACCTACTGCTAAGCCAATATTGACATGCTGGGACTCCCTGAACAGAGCCATGCTGCACTTGCCAAACTGAGCACTTATCTAAACTATCAGCTCATATCAGAGAGAGCGCAGAGGAAATATCCGTCTGCAAAGTATCCAGGAGCAGCCACTGAGGACACACTGCTCTGAAGGCAGATACATTTAGTCCAATTGATCATTTTGCATTATAGTTTTTCTTCATTGAGAAAAAAGTTTTTCCTGAAAGATTGCATTTTCTTAAATACTCCACAAAATAGAGATTTTGTTAAGTTTAAACAGTTCAGACTTGAGTCAAAGGAGAAACTGAATAATAAACATGTTTTATGTGAAGCAGCAAAACAAACATATATAAACATCTCTAAACACATATAATATCCGTCCTGCATAATTTGTATCTGTTTCACGATCGTATTCTATAGAAACAGTTCAAGTTTGTATGGTTATGAGAGTACTCAGATTGTTCCATAAACACGACACACACTTTTAAACTCATCTATGACCAAATTCTCCAAACAATACCCCAAATCTGAATTATCAATGGTGAAAATGCTGCTGCTCTTTTAGATAAATGACCTTCTATTATTTTTTGGAGACAAAACATTAGTTTTATACTAACCCACGTCAATCCTCTGAGTGTTGTGCTGCTCCTGCTGTTGCTGTTGTCTGCGCGCCAACTTCTTCATCTGAAACAAACCCAGTCACTTTCCATGAGTTACAGGATGTAGACTTTCTAACATATATAATATAATTATACACAGTGGAGGTGCTGACCTTGGCTCTCTGGTTCTGAAACCAGACTTGAACCACACGAACAGTAAGACCAGTCTCTGCAGCCAGAGTCTCTCTCACCTGTTCACAAAGACATCACTAACTCAAAAACAGCACTGAAAACTCATCTTCCAGCTGCCGATATACCATCAATCAATGTTTTATCATCTGAGGCACAATCCCCACATGAGATGAGGTTTACTTCTTAATGATTTTGATAATTAGTGTGGTTTGACAATGACCTTCCGGCAGGGTTTGGAGGAGACCTCAAAGGAGGCTTTGAAAGCCCTCCTCTGCTGAGTGCTGAGGATGGTGCGTGGTCTTTTAGGTCGACGTGGGTCTTTGTCATCGATGGATTTCTCTGTTGTTCCAGAGTCTTTAACATCTGACTTCATATCCAGCTCCTCATCCTCACTCACTGAAAAGGGAGAGCAAAAACATGTTGACATTTGTGAAAATAAAGAAAACATATACAGTAAGATTGGCTCATGCCTGAGTCTGAGCTGACTGGAGTGACGGTGTTGAGCATCTCTCTTTCATAGTCGCTTTTGCAGAGCAACTGTTCATCCTTCAGCACAAACTGGTCTCCTTTACACAGCTGTCGCTCACAGACGCAGCAGCAGAAGCAGCTCAGGTGGTACACTCTGTCAGGAGCTCGCATCACCAGCTCTGAAGGAGAGATCTGCTCCAGACATCCACTGCATTTCCTCCAAACCAGCCTGAAGACAAAACCTGAAACTTATATTCTAATCATTATCTTAAGAAATACCAATAGGTGGCTTCATTTATCTGTAAAACCCATCTTCAAATACATGATGTAATATATTCTCAGTGTAAACATAAAGTCATCTTCACATTCTGGGATCAGACCACACAAGAGTTTGGCAGCGAACTCGTTGGCACCATTCAGTTCCTTGAACATGTTCATAATGAAGAGTCCTGGTCCTCACAGGTGTGGCTGTTGTTTACTTGTTTTAGAAAAGAGGGTTTGTTTGAAGAGCTCTATCCACACAGTCGTTTTGTTATCAGACAACAGAGAAGAGACGATATATATTTGAATAAATTGTTTTCAAACTGAAAAAGCTCTGAGTTAAAGCAATTTATTTTGTCCCAACACAGAATAATTGGAGTTGGTCATTCAAAACCTTTAAAATGGTACAAGAAACTTTCTGTTGGTAAATTGGGAAAATTTGGCTGTAAATGAATTGTCTTAGTTCCACCCTTGTTAATCCACATGTATAAATATCCACAACCGTTTTCCAGAGAAAATTATGGAAAATTTAACAAAAAAAACCTGATCTCTTTCTATTACTGAACCCAAAAAGAATATTTAAGTATAACATTCAGCATGTATTTGTGGGAAAGCAAAATAGAACTAGGTTGCAGAATTGCTGTACTCCAAAAAAGACGCGGTTCTTTTTCACCCACAATTTAGTGTAAATGTTCACACAGCGCCAGCACGCAGCAGGACCACCACCTCTCTGGAGGAGCCTCCTTGACCCCCTGGCCCGCTGCCCTGTCCCTCGGAGGGTCCGCAGATTAACAGTGGAGCGGAGGATTAGGAAGGATGAAGCGGTGAAAACAGACTGTGTGTGTTCCTTCAGTCTTGGCTTGTTTGCTCGGCCTCCTCTGGGATCTGCCTGACCTAACAGAGGAGGGCTGGGGGGGTTACGGCTTTGGGTGGCAGCTTGTTGGAGTTTTAATTAGCAGGAATAATCAACAGATTATTGTGAAGGAGGCACAAGAAAATAAAAGCAGGACTGAAGCAGAGGGTCTGGGCTGTTTGCTCAGCCAAAGCTCAAGAAGTCAGAGGGACTCGGGACATGGATCAGGGTGTGGGCGGTGCAGATCAATCAGAACTTTATAGACCTACAAGACTTCATCAGCAGGAATGAAAAAGAGAAAACATCTGTTTTTATGTGGATTTATGTGGTTTCTCTTTACATTAGTCTTCAACGCGTGTTAGGTTTGAAATGTGTGTGATCCAAGATTTGTGGGTGCTCTTAAAATGCGAATGCAGAAAATAAAAAAGAATGTGTTCTCAGACTTCTGCAGTATATGGTGCGGCACAATGTGCTGAACAGTAAAATCTCGGCTGTGGAACAAACCAAAACAAAGTCTACGTGTCTCGCAGAGAAAGTGAAAGTCATGTGAATGCATACACTTTCTATGCACTGTATTTCAAATGAATGGTCAGATTGGGAAGAAAAACTATTTGTATCTCAAGTAACACACCGCTTCTCACTCAATTATGTTTCGTAGAATCATGATATTTGGACAACTGACAAACAGAATGCTGCTAGACCAAATAAATATATGATAAAGTAGGATTCCATTGGCAACAAGCAAAGAAACCCACAGGATTTGAGCCAAAAGACAGAACTGAAACTTTAGTCAAACCACTGACGTGCACATCTGTGCTAAACTTGTGTTCGTTTTTATCTACATTTCTTGCTGGTAATAAATAGATGTATTCTTTATTTATGATAAAACAGCCCATATAGGCACAGATATTGCACATCATTTCTTATTTAAACATAATGAGATGGGGTTTTCTGACTCAGATAATTCTAGAATGACTGAAAATGAATTCATGAAAATGTGTTTACAATATATTTTTGATCAAACAACCCAATGAGTAAGAAGTCATCTCTTGTTGTTCTCCAAGGGCATCCTTTGTTTTGATCAAATGTAGAAGAACCAAATATTCACTGACTTTTGGGGATCCAAACAACTAATCAATTATCAAACGTAATGGCTCACTGCAGCCCTACTTTAGATGTGCGTTCATTAGAATTGTAAAAGTGAAACCATAGTTTGGTTTATGTCATGTTTCTATAGAGATAGAGCGAGAGCCTGAGCCACTGGTCCCTTCTTACCTAGAGCTAAAGCCCACCATAAAACAAAGAACACTCTCCCCCACAATGGACTGAGGACAGAAAACTAGACCGAGTCCAACCAGAGTTTCTCATTATCAAAGAGAATCAGAATCAGCAGCAGATGAAAGAAACCTGTTTAGAACACACCATTATGTTACAGTTTGACACCTGTACACCTAATAATAACACCTTTTCGCACCGCATTAAACTTGAATGAACATGTTTGTGTAGCAGCGGCATTGGTTTGAAACACCATCTTTGTCTGTTGCGTTGTATGACTATAACAATACCACAAGAATAAACCCAACACAAGCTTTTTAAAGTGTAAATACATTTTTATGACCACAAACATAGCAATCAAGCATGGATAATTCTGCTTGAACTTCACAGTTGTATGTTATTTTGTTGTGGCCTTTCAGTTAAAAAAAAAAATCCAGAATAATTTTGTTTTGTTTGTGGTTGCAACATGACAAAATGTACAAAATCTTAAAGCTGTATAAACTCACAAGGTACTGTATATTTGTTGTGGTATTGAGAGCCATCGCAGCGTCCAGAGCAGATATAAAGGAAGGCACACTTTATTTCCCCTGAGAGAATCTGACACACACACGTACGCTTACACACACGCACACACACAAACACAAACACACACACACGGACGCTCCCACACACACACACACACACACACGCACACACGGACGTTCCCACACACACACACGGACGCTCCCACACACACACACATACACACACACATACACACACACACACACGGACACACAAAAGTCAGTCACTATCATCAAAAATGTATACTTCAACTACTTTGATGCATTAGAAAACTAACAAATCAAAGTAATTGTGTTCATCTGTCTGTGTTTGTGTGTGTGTGTGTGTTCTTCTATCTGTGTTCTTCTGTGTGTGTGTGTTCTTCTATCTGTGTTCTTCTGTGTGTGTGTGTTCTTCTGTGTGTGTGTGTTCTTCTATCTGTGTTCTTCTGTGTGTGTGTGTGTGTGTTCTTCTATCTGTGTTCTTCTGTGTGTGTGTGTTCTTCTATCTGTGTTCTTCTGTGTGTGTGTGTTCTTCTATCTGTG
>JAPMNZ010937401.1:0-10345 GCA_029875035.1 Pomatoschistus microps | reverse complement strand
TCTTGCTGTGAGAAATTCTAAATAATATGGACCTTTATGCTAAATTAGGCACCCTACAGTATGTCCCAACTGGATGGGTATTCAATTTCTGGAACTAAATGTTATTTTTTCTAAGCTTTTCCAGGACTGCTAACTTTTCCAGGATCCCCGGTGGTCTCTATTCCTTTACAAAGATCCATGGTTCATGCTTGTTCCTACCACACACCACTATTTTGCCTCTACACCTGGAGTCTTGTCTGGTGTTCCTTGCAGCCCACTTCTATGAAAGCTTTTTACCATTTTATCACCTGTTTAATATGCACCACACATGGCTGGATTAGTAAAATGAGAAGACTCAGAAAATCCACCAGAAATTGTAGAAAATCATAGAAATTTGTAGCAAATTGCCAGAAATCCATTACTTTTGAATTGTGATTTGATGCCGAAGGGAGAGAAGAGAGGGAAATGTTTCAGTCACAAATCCCAACCTCTATCTGGATGCCAAATTATGTTCCTGCTTCCTCTGCTGGTGCTTTGGTTTCCCTCTTGTATTCAGTTTAAGTCACTGAATGATTTTGAATATTTTCAAAATCCTGTATTGAAAATGGACACATATGACTGTCATGATAACAAATGTTGGACGATATATTGTTTAAAAAAATCAAATCAAGTCTGACGAGTCTGGCACTTTGGATTCTGTAACATGGAGTTGGGTGTATTTGTTGTTGTTGTTGTTTTTGTTTTTTTTAAAACATGGCATAAATGCAAGTAAGTTGTTGATATATACTGTTTTGTAGCCATGGGCGGGGCTTCACTTATTTGCGGTTTTGTGGAAACGAAATGTTTTTTGATCGCTGAAATGCTTCCAATGTGTCGGAACAGGAGGAAATCGAGGTGTGCTTCAAAACTAGCATTTATTACTTTCCAGCTGTTTTTTCCTGTTATACTGTTTTCTGGTTAAATGTGAATTTGATTTTTTAGCCACAGGATATATATTTTCTCACTTATTCCTTCAAATAATCCAACTATTCAAATTGGATTTATAGCTGTGTTTTTGGGATTCTTGTAATATCAGAGGGCTTTTTATTTTTGCACTCATTTAAGTTTAACTTTTCAGTTTTAGTAGGAATGTCATTGTCCAAATAGATTGGATTTACCAGAGTGCTTTAATCTGTATCATTGTGGCCATACCCACATGTGCCAGATCCTGTCAGACCTCTGAATCTAAGCAGGGCAGGGCCTGGTTAGTACTGTGATGGGAGACCTCTGGGAACACCAGGTGCTACAGTGGTGCACCTGTAAAGTCCAAAACTGACGTTGTGTCCTTAGGCAAGACACTTAACCCACATACCCTAGAATGAGTGGAGTTTGTACGTGATTGCTTGGTGGTGGTCAGAGGGGCAGATGGCACAGTTGCCTCGCTTCTTCCAGCGTGCCCTGGGGCATCTGTGGCTACAGTAGTAGTTTATCACCACTGTGCGGCATCTTTTAGTGTCCAACACGTTTTATATAAAACTGATGCATTGTTATTATTATTGTTGTTAAATGTTACATTAAAACATGAAAAACTGTGGCTTATACCTTTGCCTATATTTGAAAATGATTTTCTTTTCCAATTCTGCAGACAGTACAGGTGTGCTTAAAAGTCCAACAAGTATTGCATATGATAATAATGATTCTGATCAAATCCATCTGGAAAGATCCCGTTGTCAACGTGACAATAATGGCCCGTACCACTTTCTGCCACCAGATAAGCCCGCTACAAAAAATCATCATATTCTTTTGTATAGATGATCTCTAATATGATATTTTGCATCCAAGAAACTCAACTATGCATCTATCACTAAGAATTGATCAATTGATCATTTATCGTGTCTTACAGTGCTTTTGTTTTGGTCAGTTTGAAACTCAGAAAATGGAAAAGGGTTGTCTAAGGGTATGTGCAAAAGGCAACAGCACAACCAATCAATACAAAAATCACTGCACACTGGGAGTCAGTCAGATGATGTACTATGGCAACCGGAGCTGGAACCAAAGATTCATTGTCCTCTTGCCTTGCCATTACATTCTTTTCCCCCAGTCCCTGATTATTACCGTCAATAACTGTAAAGAATAGTCTCAATAAAAATGACTTTGTGCATGTGTCTGTAACCTCGTTTTCTCAATGCTCTCCCGACCGTGTCCCATCTTTTACCGCAGTGATCTCCTCATCTGCATGGGAGAGGATCTACTGCCAACATGAGCACAAGAAATTGGACCTCAGCGGGGAGTTAAATGTGCCTTCAATCTCAACAATCCTTTTAATCTCTCATCAATCACACAGAAGCAGCTCCGAGTCCCGATCCTATTACAGTTTGAAGGGAATAGCTTTGAATTGACAAGCGTGAGATGTGCACTGAAGTTTGGAGAGGAAGAGTTGAAAGTTTATGCGGTTCTGGCAATTTAATGGAAAAAGAAACGTTCAAAGTTTAGGGAAACAAACAAATGCAGGATTCTCTTGTTTAGTTAAACAAAAATATCAAAGTTTAGAAGGAGATGGGATTGACGTGCGAGGTATTACTGGAACAGCTACGATCGGCAATGGGCAGGAAAGTTGTGTATTGATAATATTTTAACTTTCTGTTACTATCAATGTAGCCTGCAACCTACACAGACACGGGGAGAACATGCAAATTCCACTCAGAAAGGCCCTGTTCCGACCGGGATTTGAACCCAGGACCTTCTTGCTGAAAAGCTAGAGTGCTATCCACTCAGCCTCCATGCTGTGTTCCTGTATTATTACTTCTATGAACTTATTTGTTTTCATATGAAGTTAAGCATAAATTCAGAGTGGAAGACCGAAATGCCTGCCACTCTGACTCCTCCCATCACGCCTGCGCCTTAGCTCAACTTTAGCCTCAGCTATTCAGTAACTCACCTGTGCTCATCATCTCTTCATGGCTGCATTTAAAAAGAGCCTCTCAGTTCTCTGCAGCTTCAAACTGCTGTTAAAGCAGCAACCCATCTCCTCCCCATTACCGCCTCTTCAGTGGAGTATCATGTCTAGTCTTCGGCTGAGCCTTCTTGGGTCAAGGCTCTGGGGGATTTGCAAGCTCATCATTTCTATTAAACTCCCCACTGCATACGTCATGCAGTATTCCTGCCGGGGTCTAAACACCAAAGTTAATGTCCAAAATGTATTAGTACCCAATCTGCTGGGTATAATTGTCTATTCATGCAATCTTGACAATAAACATTCTAATGCAATCTTTGTCTTGAGTCTTTTCGGAATAAATATCTAAAATTGCTTCCATTTTGCGATGTATGTGAATGTGACTTTATTCTTGGACTTAGACTTGTAACAGAAATTCAATCAGCACAAGTTTCAATGGTTTTGGAAACAGTATTACTAGTTCCTGAGACTGATAAATATTTTAGTCTTAGTATACTATATTTTTCCCATTCGAAGTGTTGGAGAATGTGCATTTTGCTGCTGCGGTCCAGGTAATATGTCAGTAGGAAAATATTTTAGATCAACACAATTTGTACAAACCTTTTCCATTTCCCCCAAAAGAAACGTCCACTTTTTTATTAACTGTCTTTTGAGCATCTGCGGAAACTGACTCTCTCCCTAGAGGCAACAGGATGAATTGCAACAAATGGTGGATTCAGCTGGAGGGAAAAATCTTTCAAAATGATCATTATAGACCTGGCAGAATTAAGCAACAGTATTTCCAAGTTTGTCGGGAAAAACATTATAATAAAATGTGTGGCTATAAAAACCTGTTGCTGTTATATCCAATAATTGCATTTTCATGAATTTCTATCCAATAAAAAAGCATAAATGTATACAGAATCATTTCACCTTAATTTAATCTCTAAGTTGCTTACGAACAAATATTACATTTTCTTCACTGCATTGGGCAATTAGGAGTTTTATGGACCATATAATTTGAGTCACAGCCACCAAGGCCTGATTAAAAGCTAACATGTTTTTTCTTTTAATAGCACAAGAACGCGGAGCTCAATACAGACAGTAAGGCAAGTTTATAGCAACAGAGAAAGTCACAATATGTATATTATGATTCTCTGATGCTGTTGAAGTCTTTATTTTCTGTTTAATCAAATATGTGCACGTACACACAATGCTGGGTAATTGTAATATATTTGTGTTACAATCTTATTTTAGATATCACAAACAACGTGTTCATATTACAATGATCTAAGTTTTATTTCTAACATTTCTGCTGTTTGAGGTGCAGAAAACTCTTTTTGTTCCAACAAGGTATACTAACTATATGATCATCTTTGACAACTCAAATAACTGCAAATATTGAAAATAATAATAATAATGCATGCATGTATCTCGAGCTACTTTGATTGTAACTAATACTATATGATCATTTTTTACTTGTAATGAGTTAGTGAGTGGTATTGCAAACATGTCAGTGCAAGTGCTCATGGACCTTTTGGAGCTGGGACCCGCCCCCACTGGTTGCATCCTGTCCAACCAAACAGCGAGCGGGGAATTGCGGGTATTGTAGGTAGGTGTCAGTGAGGTCAGAAGTTTGCTCCGAATTTGCTGGTTGTAGTTTTGCAATGGCGGTGAATATGATTCGAAGTAATCCGTTCTGGTTTGGCTCCAAGTATCAAGAAATTGAAGCCGGAGCAAGAGAAATGTTTATCAGATTTCATTGCTGGCAAAGATGTCGTGGCTCTACTCCCCACAGGCTCCGTTAGTGGCAAAGGAGATGGCTAAAGCTAGGCTAAGTGCTAGCGTCTCGTTTCAATCTGCAAAAGGAGTTCACCCCTCCCACCTGTCAACAAAGCTCAATGGAGCAAATCCAGACCTTAGTAGGAAATGAAATGTGTACGATGTTGTGGTAGGACCAGGCTAGGTCAACACTGCACACAACTAAAATATGAAACTTTGACATAAATGCATTTGAGACATATTCTTCCAACATATACATTCTTTAACAAGCATCATTGTAGGAGTCGATGCAGAATGTGAATCTCCATCTGGAGTTTTCACAAGAACATCTGCTGTATGTTTACATTGAATCATTTATACTAAGCTCTAGACCCCCCTCCTTTTTGTGGTTTGTATTGTTAGAACGAAATTCATAGTTCGGTATTTCTACCAAATTTCCAGTGTAAAGGAGCCATCTCGCCCATGTTCTGATAACATGTACAGGACGTCTTCTAAACTAAAGTAATATATGTTTTTGATTATATATATATATATCAATCTATATTAAATGAAAAAAGTACAAAAGATGACCCTAATACTGCTTATAGAAACCACATATACTTCATTACTTTCCACCAGTGCTTTACCAGGTTCAGGTTATAAATGTGTTAACCTAAGCGCCTTGTTTACTTTTTTTCTCTCCCCTTTCTCTGTGAGCGATGAGATGCAACTTGCCGTAATTTATTTTCACACATGGGGCCACATGGAAATCAGTGCATAACCAGTGAATCACAGACCACCACCTGCAAACATAAGCCTGAATGCACCTTCAACTCGGACTGGCCCCTCTCCTCCTGTTGCCCTGGTCACATTCCCACAATGACACCCCCACAATACCAGGCCAGACTTTGGTTTTACATTTGAAAGCATATTTAACTTTTCACTCATCCATTCACTGCCTGCGAGCGGTAAGACGCTGAGCCCAGCCAAGATTAGCTTTTGGCAGACAATGGTGTGAATTAAAGGCCACACATGGCCCCTCTGTTGTTCTTCTGGTGACCAAACACACTTCCAGGGCCAGGAACTCTTGACCAGGCTTTTAGCCCCAAAGGAGGAGCTAGGTCTCTGAGATAAGTGTATATGGCAATAGAGTCTGGATCAAACCCTGGCTAGACAAAGGTCCCTCACATTGAACAAGGCAGATGGCGATTTATTGCTAACCTATTTAACTCTGGTGTCAGAGGTTTGGCAAAGGTTGCTCTCAATGTTACCAGAAAATAGGATCTGAATTATTCAATTGAGTGCCAATGTGCTGTATTATAGTGTTGACAGTGTTTGTTGTATGACACATACTGCTGCAATGGTGACATGTTACATTATATATATACAATTGGATTTATGGCTTGTCAATATTTGCACCAGCAGAGAAAACTGAAATATAAGTGGTAGAAGATAGGTAGAAGATACATGTGTTATAAAACACTCATGTGTCCTCAACATTATCATTGTTGTGTCGTTCCATTATCACAACACACTGAACAAGCACATGTGTGTACTACATAGGAAGGATGCCAAGAATGTTTTGGGGTGTGATAGAATTAATACCTGCAGGACACATTTTTATTAATAATACTATTTTGAATATTTACCGATATTCAGAACAATTAGATTTTATATATTCTTATATTCATATTCTATCAGCACTCTGATTGGATCAAGTAACACCATATATTACAAAATACATGATATAACAAGTATTCAGTATTCTGTAAGCCTAAAGTCCAAGAATTGTCCCCAACACTGTTAAAACTATATGTGTGTCTTAACTGTTGATTCTCTGATGTGTGTTGATGATTTCAATGGTTTTGTAAAGTTCTCTGAGATGACTGCTGTTGTGATTTAGGGCTATACAAGAATAAATTGTATAATTTGCATCGTATTGTATTGAAACACGATGAGTCCATGAGACAGGGACATTGCAGTGATCTCAAAACTCTCAAATAATAATTGTTTCATTCAAAGCATGGTCAAATGATATTATTAATTTAATGTATATACTTTTAGTTGATTAAATTTGTTCCTAAAAAATACCCCTTGTATTTTTAACAACTTAAAACGTGCTATGTCTTATGTAAATCTGTTGCAATTATACCATTGCAACAACTATTATTTATCACTGATCAATTTCACCGAGCCAAACGCACATCCACAGCTCTACACGTAAAACCCTACTTTATTTTTTTTCTTTTTTTTTTTTTACAAGCCCAGGGCCATTATGAGCCGTGTCTAAACCAAAGGGGGCGACCACGAACGCGCTCGTAACAGTGAGCGCGGTGAGGGAGTCCGCAGCTTCGCTTGTCATTCCCCAACAGCAGCAGCAGCAGCAGCAGCTACAGCAGCAGTAGATACGGAGGCTGGGACGCGTCACCTTATCTGTCTCCCACTATCGCTCTGTCCGGGGACTATTTCACACATTACTCCCGACGGATCGTTCCAGCGACGTTCCATTTAGGTGCGTGAGCGTGAATGGGGATCTTGGACCAGCGCCTCCTGATCCCAACGCGTGTGCCATAGAGATCGAGGCAGCACCTAGGAGCAAGAGTAGGAGGAGGAGGATTTTTTTTGCCATACGGCGTCGTGCACTCTGGAAATACGCTCCTACTACTATCAAACCCGCTAAAAAAGAGCGAAAGACTTGGGAGAGAGGGGCTTTTCCTAAAGGACCACCCCATATACTGTAATATTGATGAATTGTCAACGGGACAGGCCTGCAACATTGGCGGTATCTCCAGCATGGTAAGGTTAATTTAAGTGATTTTCTTTTTTTGCCCGGGTTGCAGATAAACAAGCGTGATGCAGCGGGTGAAGCAAGCGCAGTACCAGCTCCAGAGCATTGGGGATTTTCACATTAGCGACGCTTGTTTGTGATGTCTTCACCGACTCTGTCCTATACTCCCAGTGCATTATTGTCACCTAGGTGGAGAGATTAAGGGCGCTTTGCAGAATCGTGGACCGCGGAAGCCAAACCCACACAACATACTCATCTCAGCTATAGCTATTAACAGCGTAAAGCTCTTATCGGCGGCTCTGGGTACATTCGATTTCTATTAAGGCTTATAACATATGTCCAATAGCCGCCTGGAGTGACTGGATGAGACATGGGAAGGGCTGCAACGCGTCCTAGTATCAAGGCTCATAAATAACGCACACGCACGACGCTGAATTTGTAGGTAGGTTAAAGTGCTTTGCAGAAGGAGCCTGTGGACCTGGTAGAGACGGGGTGGGCACAGAATCTGGGCTGCTTTAAGAACCAGAAGTTAGTTGTGTAGTTTAAGACTGTATTTGATGAGGATTGGAAAGATGGACCGGTGTAAAGAGGACTTCCAGAAGTTTTGGAAAATGCTTCATGTGTGCTACGGATGACATCAGATTTTTTTTACATGTATACAGGCCCAGCACATGTTGAAGATTTGAAAAGTAGATTTTTTGTAGCCATATAAATACTTATTGTTGAAATGTCATAACGAGTTAAACATATGGAAATATGGAAGGGAAACTGTGTCACATTTGAATACCCTTCTGTGAATGGGGACAGATCACACCTGTCGAATGAAGCTATTTGAATGGAGGAAAAAAACTCATTTGAATTTGCTGCAGTATAAAAAAGCGGTTAGGACCCGAGGATCATGAGTGGGACCCCTGGGAGTCATTGTTGGGGCCCCAACACACAGCTTATTCTGCTTCTGTCCTCTGATTGGTGATCTGAAGCCCAGCATAA
Organism: Pomatoschistus microps; assembly: GCA_029875035.1. Classification (NCBI taxonomy): domain Eukaryota; kingdom Metazoa; phylum Chordata; class Actinopteri; order Gobiiformes; family Gobiidae; genus Pomatoschistus; species Pomatoschistus microps. The sequence continues at coordinate 1,916 of JAPMNZ010937401.1, read as the reverse complement.
TGTGCTAAAGCAAATGACTAGTCAGTTGAGGACTATTTTTGGCAGGGTATTGGATTTGGGCTATTTGTGACAAGATATTTGGAAATCAAAGACCACAAATATCTGAAACTGTCACTAAAACTGTAGTAATTGCATATTACTGCTTGCTCAGAATATACTGTATTATTATCAATGTGTTTAAAATCTATTTTATATGCAATTATTATAAGACCAGCAATCTGCAGGAACTGGAGTTGGTGAAAGCTTCATTATCATAGCTTTGTTTTAATTAAAACAAAAGAAGAAACTGAAACAATCTTGTGATTCAGGCGAGGAGTGCAGTTGTCTTAGAGACTGAGAGTAAACCAATTTACCTTTTTGTGCATGGATCAGAGCCACAAGTGGCACTATTGTCTATAGTGGGGTGGTGACCTCTTTTATTAGGGGTTAAATCCCGAGAATCCCGGGCCCCTCCAGCCTACACAGCCCGGGTTTGGGGAGGGCATCAAATGAGTCGTCTGGACTTGTTAGGTTCCTTGGAGGTTAACCTTTGTTGAGCCAGGCTGCATTCTCAGTTGTCTGTTGTCTTGGTCTTGATGAGGAGCCCAGAGAAGCCGCCTCAGCACTAGTCCAACGCATGAGAAGAGCTCGCCCTTTGTGGTCACACATGAAGAATCTGTCCGTCTTATTTATGTCTTTGTTGTAGCTTCATCGCACGCTGATCTGACAGTGTGGAGAGAGAGCAACACATGAAAGTAGCAGATAGTGGACCTTGTTTTAGTTGCGTTTGAACTAATGCAGGAGTACGGGGGTGTGCGGTGGCAAACAATCAAAAGAATACGCTCCCCCAAGACAACCAGGATGTGTGATTTCAAGTGAAGATTGTGCCGTCATCATGGAGCAGTAGTAGAAAAATAAGCATTCTGACTTCTGCATTATGAATGACTGAGAAGCATGCCTCAGTTACATCCCAGCATGCCGCAGTTATACAATGTTATTCAACTTGAATGATGCTGACGAATACATCTGCCGTTATGTAACGTTTCGTATTAAAATGTTACAAAAGGCACCCGTTTGTTTTAAAGAATAGGTCATATCTTATATTATTTTCAACTTCAAACTCTGTTCCAAATCAAACTTCTTTGCTAACTGAGGATTGACTGTAATCTCTATTAAGCACATCATTGATAAGAAAGGTTGAATATAATTTGATGATCGCACAACTACATAAGTGCTATTCACTATTGCAATACCTACATATGACTATAGCAATACTTACATATGACATACCTAAATACCTACATACGTTCATAGATGTTGATAGAACACTTTGGAATTTGTGCTTAGCCTACACAAGCTGGAGCTGTGATGTCGGCACAGCTAAGACCCTGACGATGCTTATGTTTCATGAGTTCTGTGATGCTATTATTAAATATTTAGAGCTATGGTAAACGCTGTGATTTGTGCTGTGAGCTGATCCGGTTTTTAACTTTGAAGATTGTAATAATAGGTAAATAGGTAATTCGGCAAACTGTCAAAAATTTACTAATTGATCAACATGAGGGGTAAAAAAGTAATTTCCTCCTTTTCCTATATTGTCCAGCCCTTGTTGTTATAGGTGCATTGTGGGTCTTTCTATTGCATTGGTTCATGGTTACAGCTAACAATGATCTTAGTTACCTGCTAATGATCAAGTAATACATTGAGTATTTTTCTTCATTAATTACTGTATAGTTATCTGCATCAATAAACCTCATCATTAGTAATATTTTACATATAAACTTTAAACATTGTTAAATCCAATTGTCGCCTTCAGAGCAGTGTTGGCACAGAACGCAGAAAAAAATACAGTGTGGAAAAAAGGTTACACTCTCATTTGAGTTAGAGAAATTCATACAATTCTTCATCAAATCAAACGGCTAATTGAATGTTCAAAT
>JAPMNZ010937400.1:0-13625 GCA_029875035.1 Pomatoschistus microps | reverse complement strand
GGGACAAATGTAAACAATCAACATGTGGAACAATACAACATATATATCTAAGGCTAATTGTCAATCTCTGTCTCAAGAAGGGCTTTTAGTCAAATGAAAAACTAATTTTACATTGATGCATCCACATCATAGACGGTCATAGACGGTCACAGAACTTGATTTGAAGAAATCACTTTAGTTTGTCTTCAGCTGAGGACCTTAAGTTTAGTTTGAGAGCTTTTCCAATGTTGTTCTCGTCAGTTTCCTCACAGCTCAGAGTCGACGCTGTGGCCTGGGACCAGCAGGAGATACAGTAACATAGTGTGTAGCTTTTACAATCTGCACTTTCAAATTGCCGCTGAAAGTCCAGTATTGGGCCTAAATATTTGAATTCTTTCACTTCCACCATTGCCTTCACTTGCCAATTGTTAGGTGTAAATCCTCAGTGCTTGCTCTTGAGGAAAAACAGACAGCTAGTGACCAGGGGCCAACGTAGGTTTGCCAATCAAATCGTCTGCTTCTGAAGTCTTGCAACACATCAGTAATCAGCCGAGATTTCACTGTTTTTTGCCAATTTTTTAATCATTGAAAGTCACTGACCACCAACTCATTTGATCAGATTTTAGCTCCACCCAAATAGACTTACTGTATAGATACAGATATAAATATAATATTTCAGGATGTTTTTCAGTCTAAGCACTGCAAGTCCTCATGTAGTGTGGTGGTACTCACTGTTAGAAACGGATGCCTGGTGTTCTTCAGAACTCGACTTTCTGTGAGTGTGTGCGCCACTTCATCCTGAAGAGTGAGATACTTCTTATAAAAACTGTCCTGAGCTGTCGAGGAAATATCGAAAACCAAACCAGGCAAACCTTGGCAATGATGACTTCTTTCTTCAGAATCTTCATGGCGTAGTATTTTCCACTGGCCTTCTCTCGTACAAGGATGACTTTTCCAAATGTCCCTTTACCAAGCAGCTTCAGGTAATCAAAGTCACTCATGGTCTGCAAAATAGGATCCGAAAACATAACTGGAGGAATGTTCCTGCTTCTCAAATAAACAGAGGAGCAGGTGCTATACAACTCCAACAGTAATATATGTGAAGTTAGCACCTCTAAGTGATGAGTATTATCATTATGTAATAAAAATATATCAAACTGACCTTGCGTTTGTGGTGCGTCGTGGATATATCCATCTCCTCCTCCACCATGTTGTCGATGTTGGATGTTGGGCTGCACTGGATCCTTTCTTCCTCTTGCTTCTGCAGTTTATCGGCCACCATCTGGATGGCCTCTGTCCACTCATCCCTGGATTACAGAAGAAAACATTTCTATTGAACCAGTGTGCGACAAGTTACTGTTGTTCTTAGACATTTCTTTATATGGTGGGACAGGAACCCATAGACAATAATAATCACGTTTTTGCAACAGTTTTATATCAGTCAAGACTCTAGTTGCTCTATGTTCAAAAGTAATGCTGTCTTTCGATGTATCACAAGTGCCCAGACACCTGCCCTGGGCAGTCGTATGGCAGGGTCTTAATGTACATTCTCTTAAATGCTTTTCAATTACCACAGCATCCTATTTGTTCAGCAGTGAAGAAACATGGTCAGCCAGAGACTCAACCAAATGAGCAATGATCATGGAGCAGAACTAATACCCCCCAGTCTGTGTGGAAGTGTGTTGGGCCCATTCACTGAGAGCAGAAGCACATCCAGCAGCGAAGGGAACAATGCACTGCTGTTTGCTAACACTGTTCCTCCTCATTGACTTTCCATTAGAGCTGTTGTTCAACATCTGCTGAGCCAAAGGGCCACATACATTGTGTGAATGCATTTGTGTTCCTCAGATCAGCATCTGCATGTGCAGGCCTGACACTGCGTCATGATGACAGATACACCCCCTTCAAGACAGATTTCATCTTGTGAATCAATTTGGGAACATTTTGCTTATGAGAAGGAAATTCTACTATCTTGTCTTCTATCGAAAGCTTGTGACTAGGGACCGACCAATTTATCATAATTGTAGAGTCTTGCAAGACATTGTAATTGGCCAAGATTTCAGCTTTTTTTTAAAAATAAAAAATTATTGGAAATTACTGTCCCCACTCGGTCATCAACTTGTTCAGAATTTAGCTCCCCCCAAATAGACATATAGATAAAGATATACTTGTGTTATAATCTATACAGATTAAATATGCCCTTAATTTATCTCCGTATTTGACCCATCCTGAACGCCACTTAGACAGACTTTATGACTAGCACTAGGAGAAAAATCCTTAAAAATGGTAACGGTTTAAAAGGATTCAAACCAGTCGTTCCCTAATCATGACCATAGGTGAGTTTAGGAACTTGACTGAGCTTTGCCTTTAAACTCTGACGCTTATACACTACAGTGAACTTTTTCACGCTTCATTCTGCATTCACCTCTATCAACCTGAACCAAACTTCCAGTAAACGCTGCTTATAAATGTCAAAGCTGAATTGAATTTTTCATTTTAATTTCAAATGTCCCTTGTGCCTGTTGATCCGACTTCAGCTTCAAATGTCTAAAGGTTTCCTGCCTTGTCTCCAGTCAAACAAAGTTAAGCACGCACCACATGCCAGGGTTGCACTCTGTAAACTTACTGGATCGAGGTGAAGCCAAAATTATATTCAAATATTGTCAAATCCTTAGCGCTGCTTTACACGCACACACTTTCAAATGGTTTTTCCTTGTGAAGCTGCAATAGATGGTAATAATGAAACCTGTTTGACTCCCAAATGATCACCCCGTGTCTTATGTTTTGTTTTGCCCATATGTTTCCTTGAGGAATCTGGAGAAAACATCCGTCTGAACCTAAACAGCGCTGTCTGTCTGTGTTTTTAAAGATCTGACTGGCTTTTTTACTTCTAAACATACCCTACACACTCCAAACAAGGGCAAACTTGCTAATGCGCGACAATGGAGTAATGGGTTTGAGACGGGCATGATGTGCGTCGACATGAAACGCGGTGGGAAACTCTCTCAAGGTCAGGCGGCAGAGAAAGGCTCCCTCTCATGGTTAGAGTGTTTTTTGTCTAATGAGTTTTTTTGCTAATGAGAGATAATGGGCTTGCCTACAGTCGGGCACAGTGCCAACACGTGCCACCCCTCTTTACTAACGGCTGGGGCTGTGAGAGCTGGAGCGTTGCCAGGTTGGTACAGTATGCCACATACAGTAGCGCACTGAACTTCAATAAAAAGTCTTTAAGTAACACATCTGGGACTTTTTATTCTGCTGACCGAAAGAAATGGACAGTCATTAAATTGGACACATGCTCAATGCTGTATATTTGATTATCTTCAGTGGCTGCATTTTAAAGCAACACATAAGAAAGGCAAAGTTGGACAGACAGCTGCAGCATACAGAGACAAACTCAAAGGATGCGCACGAGCATCTGTGGTCTACTGGGCAAAGCTGTTCATTTTCAGGAGATGAACACCTCAGCTCCTCAGAAAGGAGCCAAGCAGCTGGAGAATTTATGCCGATGCAACTTGAAAGGTCTTCTCTCCACTCGCTCTGCCTCACCTGCTTTTATTCCTGTGCGCACAAACGGCGGCAGAAAAAGACAAAAACTTTACACATGCTACTTTGCTTATTACTGTGCAAGTGGATAATTAGCCACATGAATGCAAATAGAATTTTAAAGGAGGGGATGTGGGTGTCAAGGGCAAATAAAAAAAAACATCTAAGTCTTTTCTTCCTGCATTAATAGTAAAATAGGTTATGTATGAATCTACCTCTCATCAGGAGAGTCCACGTGGAACGTTCTCTCGATGACTGTGGTCCACTGGAGACAGCGGATGATGAAGGTGTTTGGCTTCGGCCTCTCTGTCTTCATCAACTGGCATTCTGTAAAGTAAATAAATATATACATGTTTAGAGTGTGAACGTAAATGCTGAGGAAGTAGGATTGTTTAAAGTATGTTTTACAGATTTGCTGTTCAGATTAATAAAGAAAATTCCGAGACAGGGCGGGGTCTCAGGTTCTCTCTGTACCCGGCTCCCTACTTACTGTTTGTCAGTAACATAGGACAATGTTAGCTTTTGGATCGCAGTATTTTGTACAAACACTGGTCACAAAATGTGTGATTAGCTATTTACTCTTTTCAAGGAGATGAACAACAGAATTCACATGGGTTTGTTCCATGAATCGACCAATAAATGTCTTGATTCAATTATAAACAGTTTAACATTTAAACAGTCCTCCTCATCATGCTCATCACATATTGACAACATGAAACCAAAACAACACCAATATCACGTCAATGGGACCATCTGAGGTCCCTGTGAAGAAGGACCACAGGTACCTGAGGCCTGCCCTTCAAAAGTCATAAAAAAGACTTAAGTTGATGAGACATTGTAATTTACTCATCAAATAGATGTTTGTAAATAGGAACTTCAATCCCAAACCTTTTGTGAGTAGTACATGTTGGATAATCAATACTCAAATGCATCATAAACATCAAATCAATGTCAAAGTGAATCTTTATGTACGCCACAGTGTGTTGTGCTTGGTTGTGCGGATACATGTGGAAGAGTGGAGTTGTTTAGTGACAAAGGCCAATACAGTGGGCCATTATCATACAAATGCACATTACAATACACAAAGTTGGAAACTTAGGTACACAAAGCCAGATGGGGCTGTGCACTCGCTGTGGGAAAGAATGCATCTTCATTGTCTCCCAACAGTTTCCCTGGTTATTGGGGACAAGAGCTGACATAAACGAACATTAGGATTCATTTCACTCTTCCCCCTCTCTCTCTACTGCTCTCCATGGTCATTATTCTTTTACATAGGCTCTTGTCTTTTATGTACTCCATACCTCTCTCACCCTGCACATGCCTTCTATCCCACACTGGTTTCATCTACTCTTTGTCCTTTATCCTGTCTTCAATTACTCTCTTTTTAAGTGTGGCACTGCACAGCACGCCACGCCTCCCCTAAATATAGACAGGAAGGTTAATGACAACAGGTCAAACACACATCTGACTTTCAATGTAAATTCAAGCTGCGTACATAGACAAAACCTGAGCGGCCGGTGAATGGGGCCTGCTGTGCCATCGGTAAACAAGGTCATGCTACAGCCCATGCCAGAAAGGCACTGGGCACGCACATGCAGAAGTTTTGAAATGTGATCTGGAAATTGTGTTGCCACAGCAGGTCATAGTGAACAGTGTGTAGCTGTTTAGTGGGTGGATATGTGCGTGAGTCTGTGTGTGCGGCTTGTATGGATGAGTCCCTCTGCTGGGAACAGGCCTGTACCCTCTCTGTTCCATCTGACCACTTCTGTTGTTCCTGCAGATAAACAACTAAACGCAAGCAAATCGCACACAAACTACACACGCCACCTGGCCTCCCAGCTTTGGGCAGCAGATGTGGTAGTGCCAGCGCCGTGCCAAGCATCCGGAGCCCGATGTATGGCCTGCCTGTCCCCCTGTCCCTGAGTCTTCTTCCTGCAGCGAGGTCTCCTCCTCTCTGTCTGTTCGGAACGGAGGGCCTAAGCCCCTCCCACACAGATGCATCTCCAAACCCTTCGTACAGTTTCTCATCTTCTACCTCTCACTGTGACCCTCTCCCTGTCACACTCTTTTCTTTCTATCCTCCACTGAAGCTAATATGTAATTCATTATAATTTTCTTTGAATTTTCTGCAAATTATGCATTCATCATGATTTTCTAACTGCATTTCTTAGTACTCCTCATTCACAGCACATACTTTTCCTCAGTGTACACAACATGATAATGGAGAGTGTATTTATGCCTTTAACTGCAGCAGTCTCAACTCATGGTTAACATTAATCGGTAATATTCTTTTTCAGAAATCCCATGTTTCATGTGACTAAATATTGAGCTGAGCAATATGACCAGACATTAATCTCTGAAATCCTCATCTTGATCAATAAATCCATAAAATGTACTTTGTAACAACAACAAATTAACAAATTAATAAAAATAAAAGAAATGAGCGATCAAGGTTGTAACATATCTGTAACAAGCTCTAGACTTTTTTGTTCAGGCTGTATACTGTTTTTGACACTACTTTTTCACAACATTTGTATACTCAGGACTCAGGTCTGAACTCTGATTAAAACCACTAAATTTGCCAACAAGGGATTGGCTGCAGAACACTCATTTGGATTTCTCATTATATTACATATTTTGTATTATTGTAAATATATTTGTATTCATTTGATTTATTTTGTTTTAAAACTAACTTTTTCGGTATATTTAGTTTTTTATGATGTGTTTTTATGAAATGCACTTTTAAAATACAAGGAATTGATCTGGACTTAATCAGTTTTCTATGAAACCTCAGGTCTTATACGTGACTTATTAGTGGTGTCTTTATTTGCAGTAGTATGTGGTTGTCTCCCTGGTGACATAAAACCAACATGTGTTTTCTGTAATTAGACTTGAAAATGTGCTCCTTACTGATGGTTTATTGTCATTGCGACACATAACTGTGTGGTATAGATCGAACAACTTCCTTGAGTACTACATCTTCGGAGTCTTTTGAGAAACAAGTTTTTGGCCCTCTGCCTCAGCAATAGCAGGTGCCATAATGAGCATGAAAAACATAAACATGAGTCTTGTTAGATCAGTTCCTGGTTAATTGTTTAACAGGTGACATACATTGCTCTGACAAATTGACAGGGGCTTCTTGTTAAACTGTTGCCATCATCATCATCATCTCTTTACAGTAAGCAACATCTGCAGAGCAACATGGATAAAACTGCATATGGGATCACCATTAAATCCACGTGAGAGTAATTAATTTGCTGAAAATCGTTGCTAATGTGATAAATATGATGCTAAGTATAATCTGAAATATTGGCTTCCATCTGCCAGAGGGTAAACTGAATACGATTTAGATTAGCGTTGAGAGCCAGATGTAATGTGTTGTTAAAGGCATTACATATTTCAGATGACAGAAATAATCCTTTGACAAGTTAACCCTACTGAAATATGATGTCATTATTCAGTGTCCATCACCTACTTGCGACAGAGAAATTATTTAGTGGGTACGGGAGGTCTGCGTCTTGAGGTTTCTCTTTGTAACCGATGAAGGAGCCGTCTGTCTTCAGCAGGAAGTACCGTGGGCGCCAGTTCTTTATGTACTCACCTGGAAACAAGCAGAAAAAAAAGGTCAAATGAAGGTTTCTTAAGCACAAAATGAGTGTGCATGATGCGGCTAATCTGGCTCCATCATATCATCTGTACATCGATGATATAGGAGCAGAGATTATAGAAATGGTTTGAACACAGTGTTGATTCCCTTGACAGCTGAGCGCCTGTCTGTTCAGGCCGCTCTCTCATCTGTCCAAAGAGTCTCTAGGAGTATGGTATGGTTGCCAGATTCTGAACGGATTATCGTGTAAAAAAAAAAGACAAAAACATGTTTACCAGCGCAACAGTCAAATGAACCCTGCCAGCCTCATCATCTGGCTGATACAGAGGCAGGTGCCGCGGTGATGACCTGATATCAAGCTCTCCACATGCTAGCACACACACACACATATCTGAGGGACGGGTTTCCGATCGGAAGAAGGATGAAGCAACATGAGAAAGCACAAAGTGAAGAAGGGGATGACACGGGGCAGGATGGGATTACATGGAGTGGATGACCCTTCTTAGACCGCAGCAACAAACAACAACATCTGCTGAGCAGCTGGTGACAGAGCATTACCCGACTGGCTGACAGCGACTGGCACTGAGGTATAGCACCACAGCTTTATCAGATTACCCCCGGCAGGATTACACCAGTGTCAAACATGACCACAGAACACAGCCTGAGAACCTTTGTAGAGTCACACTTAGTCAGTGCTCACAGTGAACACATATCTGTAAAGGCTGTTCTGTTCGGAAACATAAGACCCCTCGAGCTCACAGCAGAACAATCAGCGGACAGCATTTTAATTGAGCCGTGATACTTTCAAAGGATAATATACATTCATTAATCAAATATTCACAGATACTTTGATATTGTTTGTCTTTGAGGACAAAGTATAAGATTAAGACCCTTTATTTGTCCAACAGTGGGGACATTTCAGTGTTGCTATTTACAGAACAGCAGGAATGAGGAGCACACAGGAGCAAATATTCACAGTAACTATTGTACATGTTAGCAGCAGCAGCATGAGAGTATGGGTTAAAGGTGACAAAAGTAAAGTGACAGTGAACTCATATGGTCCCATTTTATTTTAAGTTATTGCACAGATGCATGACATGTGAAAGGTGCGGCGCTCTATAACATAGAAAGAGACAAGACTGATTTGCAGGTTAGACACAATGGAACAATATATTTCCTTTAGAAATAAAAGTATTTTATTGAAACATGGACAAAGCCTACGCACACCAGCACTAGGCTTGCCTCAGGGCTCAGTTGAATTCAAAGTCAATCTTATCTCTTTCTAAATCAAGTAAATATATTTGTTTGTGACATACAGCATTTCAAAGAGCCTATAGTTGTGCAGCTGAAAATCTTCCTTGGTAACTGTGGCAACTGTTAAAAGTCTCACACTTGTCGGTCTGGTTCACTTTAACTGGACGTTTATGGACACTGGTCATCTGCCCAATCCCTCGATGTGTTTTTTTTATTTATCGTGCATTTCTTCAGTTTGAACTGTTTGATTCTCTGATCTGTGTGGGCGAATCAACGTCCGTGGTCACTACTGTTATGATTAAGGACGATACAAAAACACATTAAATTGAATTGATCTGAACCATGTCTGGTTCACTTGGGGAGGTAATGGTCCATCTGTTTCAAAAGACATGCTCACTTGTTTGGTTGTTTTAAATAATAATAATAATAATAATGCATAGGTTTTATTCAGCGCTTTTTTGGACACTCAAAGACGCTTCACATGTGTCATTATTCTTTCACTCCATACACAGTGGTGATAAACTACTTTTGTAGCCACAGCTGTCCTGGGGCACACTGACAGAAGCGAGGTAACCAGTGTGTACCATCAGCCCCTCCGACCACCACTAACCATTCACACACACACACTAGACTCATTCTAGGCCATGGGGGTGAAGTGTCTTGCCTAAGGACGCAACAACAGTTTGGCACTTTACATCCATGAATAAAGCAGTGAACGAGACTTGGTCCAGTCACAGTGAACCAGAACAACAAGTGAGAATGTAATCTTAGTTTTGAGCTAATTTCTTCCTGGGCCAATCCACATGAAACAAAAGCTGTCCTGAAGTTCCACATCTTCTTTGTCAGCACATATCGACTGGGATCTATTGTTTTCTCAAAAAAGTGTAAGTTGTGACAATATTAAAAACATAAGTATGACTTTTTCCTCATGTAAGAACCTCTATCTTCAACATATGCACGACGATGGCCGGTACAACATGCACATAATGATATAGGAAACCAATTGGACATTTTCAACATTTTCTTTCCCATAGAGCAGTACTGGCACCTGCCTACCTGCTGAAATAAAACCAATTCAAAAGTGATTTCAAATAAAACAGGTCACACGGAGAGACTTGAACCGTTACAGTTGAATTATTATGGTTAGATGATGAAATCTAACCCTAAAACAAGTGTTCCATTTATTTTTCAATGTGTGATGATGAAAATAACAATAAGAATGTTTGGCCCTTCTCACCCTTTCTTACTAAAGCAGTGTCTTTGACTGAAGCAGTTGCCTTATTGCCCCTCTGCACACAGTAGTGATGGAGGGGAGTGTGCTTCTCCGTCAGCAGAGACCAGGACGAGCGGCCGCTGTGTAGCTCTATCTGTGACATCCATTTAAAGCGGATATGACAGCAGGCCGCGCTCGTTAACACATCGCAGAAAAACACCTGCTCCGCTGATGGGAGCGTATGAGTGTGCGCACTACTCCTGTACCTCTGGGTGCAGAAGGTGTGTGTCTGTGCGCAGGGATTTGAACCAGCAAACAAACGCCGATGAGATGCATCATTCAACAGGAAGCCAAGCAAGGATGCTGCTCAGTGCCAATGCATCATCCGGATTAACAAATCACACCTTTCCTTTCATCCATTATCCCATCTTTGATTTTTTTTTTTTTATATTTTCACAAATCCACCCACTCAGCCTTCTTCTTCCGTTTGCTGTTTACTCAGGAACAAAGCATATTCTTTGGATAGCTGTCTGCTTACAAACAGACTGGTGTGAGAGGGAGGTGGACTGTGAGGGCCTGTGGGAGGAGCAGCCAAATAACCAAATGAAAAAACAATGTTGTGTAACTTTAAATGTGTAAATACTACTTCTACTCCAGCAGCAACAGACAACTTTCAACAGATTGCATTCGGTTTCACCATCAAGGGTTTCTCAGCTACGTTCTTAAGAACATTAAGATTTGATAATGATTGTCTGGCTGTTCTGTGTGCTTCCAGGTGCTTGTAGACATCAATTTGTGTCATTGTGTAGTTTAATCACATTAAACCACTCAGCACCAGGCATCACCACAGAAGAAAAAACACCCATCGAGGAAACTCACCCTGTTCAATTATGCTTCGGAAGATTCCACCTTGAAAGTTGTCCCTTTCAACAAACACACACACACACAGACACACGCACAGTGTAACACACACACACACACGCACAGTGTAACACACACACACACAGACACACACACACACACGCACGCACAGTGTAACACACACACACACAGACACACACACACGCACGCACGCACAGTGTAACACACACACACACACACACAGTGTAACACAGAAGCACATGTATAAAAACCTGGCAAACTTTGCAGGAGTAAAATATGAATTGTTTAACAAATGGAAGGAAATAAAAAGAAAGTTAACTGATAAACTATTAAAAACTGGCAGTGATGAGCGGCCTGCTGGTCTGTAGCCAGTCTTTTCTCTGAGTCAGTTTCTACATCAAGTGTCCAACCAATGGAAGCCTGTGGCTGGCCACTTCATCGCTCAGCTGTCCAGTACAACTGAAAACATTTAAGCAATCCTTCTGGCCGGGCTGAGGCAGAGCGCACACGTCCACTGGGGGCGGGGGAGGGGGCAGCCAGGGGTGGCACAGACGGAGAGAGGAGATGGACAGTTGTCCAGACAGAACCGTCCAAACAAACACAGGCACGCACCAGCGCAAACACACACACACACGTGCAGTAACACTGTGCTGTTTGGGCCCATCCAAATCTCCCAAAGATCCAATGGTGTTCTGTCAAGCTATCCCATCTTGGCCCTGGCTGTAATGAGTCCAGCGAGCTCTCCCACTCTGGACAGCTTGTCTGGGGAGCCACATGTCTCTGGTTTGGACTGCTGGAGAAAACAGAACAGCCGGTCTCCTTCCCACACCATCTAACTCGGACTCCACACTTCAGTTTCATTAAGTTTACTGCACAACTTTACTTTTCCCTTAAGGCCAATTAGTAAATACTACACTATAGACTTCTTAAGAAGAGTCTGTTGCTTCTTGTTTCGAATGACATATATCAGCAAATAGGAGAATGAGAAGATGTTTGGACAGATTAAACATTTGTGAATCTAAAATAACGTGTATCTCTTGTCGGATGCAATTTTCCGCTCAGCACATTCATATTCGAGTTAGTGTTCTCGTTAAATATGGGCCTGTCACATTTAATTTGTACATATAATAAGCCTTAATAAAGAACCAAACCAGACTTTTTAAGAATCATTTAGATTTTCAGCAGAAAGTCTTGTTGGCACCTCTGCCAGTTGCAGCTTGTGGATTTAGCAATAAGAAAATGAATCAGCTGTGACTGTGCCTGTTCCAAGCTTTCTGATTGGACAATTACAGCAAGGTACAGACTAACTGCCACTCAATTAGCCAACTGATTAACTATTCATTTCAGGACAGAGGGGGGCACAGTGAGTGAAGAGGACGAGTGGTAAGTAGAAAACTCTAAATCTGAACTAGCGCCAACAAAGTGAGTCATATAGAAACTTTTCTCCCTCTTTCACCTTGCACTTCTTTCAAACACCTCCAATCTTATGCCTGATGCTATAAACAACAGCGAGGAAAGCAGGGGAGAAGAAAAGCATGTCCGACAAATAAATAACTCCATAACTATGTGAGCTCACCAGCCATTTGTTAATCAACTCAAACAGGGATTTAATTTAATGCTTTGGCCAAGGTTGGAGCTGATATGCAGATGGCGCAGAGATGGGGCTGTGCGACTGGCGCTCTGGGAAACGGTAGGAAGAGCGGGGGAGGCGGGGGAGGAGNGGATCAGGGTGCCACAGCGCTGCCGCGTTCCAACACAGCAGCTCAACAGCACAGAGAGACGCCTGTCAAATATTCACAAAGAAAAAGAATGATGTCAATTGTTTCAAAGAGCGTGTTTAAAGCTGTGGTACCGATCTTTCAAAGCACAAAAATAAGGAAAGGTTAAATCCAGGTTCCTCGCTCTCAAGACAGTTTGGTTATATCACTAATTTTCACCTGCATGTATCTTTGGCTGCTGTCACATCTGTAGATCAGCTTCTCCAGACAGAAAAGTGAAAAAGAGAGGACCACCTTCACTTCACAGCCAATCCGCTCTCAGCTCAAAGGGTCAAATAGTGACTCACAGGGCTCATATTTACAAGTGTTCAAATATAACAGGTTTTCTCATACACTGAAGACTGCACGATAAAAAAAAAAAAATGTTTTTCTTGTGTTGGGGCTAAGTGCGTGTTTATTATTATTAAACAAAAAAGTTAGGTAACTCAGCTTTAAGTTTTCTTACAAATACTAGGAATTAGATTAGATGCACACAAGTAATGCAATTAGTGCTTTCTGATTTCCATTGACTGAAGAGACATCTCCATGATATAAAGACTTGTTGATATAAAAAAAGATATTTACTCTCTGTGTGATTCATAATTGATATTATAAAAAAGGCATTTCTAGTCTCCACATTTGAAAACTATATTTCAAGATGATCATTTTGCACCTAGGGATGAATGTAAGAGTCACATCAGCCATGCAACCAAGAAGTGACAAAGTGCTGAACTGTGTGATGTGATGACATAACTAACAAAGCGCTGGACTTGAGAGAAGTGGAAAAAACATGGGAGACGACAACTGTTTACGAGGCTGTGTGCCGTTCACAGTTACACTCACATAACTGCTCGCATCTGTGTAAAATGTCCTTTCTGACAAACTGGTAACTTTCCTTTTGTTGGTAAATACAGCAGGGCATGCGTGACCCCGACCTCAGCAGTTCTAACTCAAG
Source organism: Pomatoschistus microps (assembly GCA_029875035.1). Lineage (NCBI taxonomy): Eukaryota > Metazoa > Chordata > Actinopteri > Gobiiformes > Gobiidae > Pomatoschistus > Pomatoschistus microps. The sequence goes on along the minus strand of JAPMNZ010937400.1, from coordinate 432 downwards.
TGTGTTCAGACGTCTTAAGGCTCCTCCAAAGCCAATCCACTTACTCTGCATTAGTCTCATTACCGGAGCAGTATATGTGCCCGTGTGTCTGCGTGACGGTGTTTATTTGTGTGGGATGATAGTACAGCCACAGTAGTAAATAGCAAAGGTCATTAGAAGCACTATTACCAGCTGGAGGCTGTGTGCGTCACATTGTAAACTCCAGATATGGCTTCTTTCATGAACAATGCTGATGTTGATTGCTTGGAATCTAATGGCCAGCAAGTTCCACGGATATTTTTTTCCCGATATATTAGATGGATTTTGATCATTTCCCACAAAATACATTGTGAATTTACCTAATTTAACTAATTTAACTAACTCATCCTCAGGTGTTGGTACTAACTGGATTTTAGAGCAACGTAGTTAAGGGGTAGATTAATAGTCAGTGAA
>JAPMNZ010937398.1:0-12696 GCA_029875035.1 Pomatoschistus microps | reverse complement strand
TGTATTTTGTGTGGTTGGATTCAGAAAATTGCAACAAAAAATGCAATTCAAAAGTCACTAAAGATAACTAGAAAAAGTGGATTGGGAATTTTGTAAAAGATTTGTCAATGGAAGAAGTTGTTTAATTTGTTTTCTCATTCCAAATGAGAAACCTCAGAATTTACAAAAGCCAGAAATGTGTTGCACAAAACAGGTCTGACTAAGACGAATTTTGTGAAAAGATACTTAATTGTAGCATTTGTTGCATACTTAACATCTCTGCAGTTTCACTTACAGTGGAACATGGGGTTGTAATACTATAGTGCTAAACATTAAATAAGTTCTGAAATGTGGGGGATATTTGTATTCTGTTTGTGTGTGTGCTTTGTTGTGTTGGTGCCCCTGGTGTCTCCTGTTTGTATTCCAATGTAGTTTCTTCTGCAAATGGCAAATACATTAAATCTGATTCTGATTCTTCTTGTGTACATCAATCCTAGTCGGAACATGGTCTTTCTGAGTGGAGTTTGCATGTTCTCCCCGTGCCTGTGTAGGTTTCCTCCAGGTGTTCCGGTTTCCCCTTCCACAAAAAAACATGTACATCAAGAAAAATCCTCCAGCTCCAGTCCTGACCAAGCCAAGCATGAACATCTGGAGATGGGTTTCCGGCGCTGTACTACCGCGACCACTGCTCCTGACATAAGCCTCAGCGGCATCAGTCCGGGTCAAGTGCAAGGATGAATTGCGCTACGGGGATAAATACAGTGAACCTTAACCATAACTTTATCTTAAAATACACCAAATAACTACATTTCACAACTACATATGTTGCCAAAACCATGCAGCTCTAGCTAAATATGTTTGAGTTCTTATGATTTCTCCCTTTATTGCAAAATGTCTCTTTTCACTGCCCTCCCCCATTCCTGCACCATCCAGAGAAACTAGTTGTTTCACCTCAGAACCAAGGCTTAAACCTCCCACTTCCTCTGCCCACTAGCTCAGGCAAGTGTCCAGTGTGTGACCCTTTACAAAATCACTGGTGGGTGGTGTCAGACTCACAACCGCTGTGAAGCTACACTCCAAAACTCCTACTTAAATTGTACAAGGCTTCTTTATTTGTCTCAAGGCCTGAAGATGTATTGCAAGAAAGAAAACAATCATTATGGTTTTCCACTTAACACATATGACCTGTGTGGGGGGGTGTATAGAAAACAGTAATTGTATTGCCAACAGCAGATAATGTAGTATCACTTTTGATTTGGACATTTCTGATTTGTATGTTGTATAGTGTGGTGTGAGTGGGGGGTTGGAATCAAAATAAGCGTAAGCTTCCTCCATCCCCTTTTCAAGTCACTTGATTGTGAATTGTAATTGACTGTGAATGTTATTTTTTCTCCACTTGAAATAAATAAACAAACAAACAAACAAACCATTTTTAGAACTTTAAGGTGGAATAAATCACAACACAATACTACACAAAACGTGTCTCTCTATAGCTCTCAAAACAGTCCACATACATGTTTTGGCCTCTTTAGATGCACCCATTCAGCCCAATCATCAAGAGAGTGATTTATGTTGGGACAAACAAAATGTATGAATGCAACAAAAACAAAACAAAAACCAAGGAAATACTGATTAATTCAAGACTGTACTATGACACGACTACAATAATAGGAGATACCTGAATATGAATGATATGGTGTGATAGGGAGAGATAGAAAGTACTAGCCTTGTTGCCATAGAAATGTTTAACAATTCGAAATAAAAGAACCAACATTGTTAAGATGAAACGGTTGTAGTTGACTGGAGTATCTATCACTTATCCGTGTCTATTTCTGCTACGGCTTCACATCCAGTGCGACACATGGTCATAATATTAGGTCCTGCGTGTGCGTCATGTTCGCTCATTTCGAACGTCCTGTTGTCTTGACATCTCAGAGTGCCTTTACGTGTTCACACTAGAACCGGCTAAAAGGTACACGTATAATAGTGATAAAAATAAAAATAGGTTTTCAACAGAATGACGCGAACACTCATATTTAAAGACTCTTGTTTAAATGACTGCTACATTGAAAAGAACTAAACCTCTGTTATGGTATGGTACTGTATGTACTTTACTTGAACAGGGACAGTGTACAACTAAACATGGACAGAAAGGAAAGATACATTCTACCAGGTTATAGCAAATATGCTAATTTCCACCCATAGTCCCTGAGCAGGCTGGTGTTATATTCAATCAAACAGATTATAATGTAGATGGATACATGACCGTGTCTTACATTTACAGACTTTAAATAACATCATTCACAAAACATTAAATTTACTTCCAATAGATACAGTTCCCCAACTTCCTCTACTACAATATTACCCTCACTCGCTCACTCTCTCACTCAGTCACTCACTCACTCACTCCTTCACCCGTTCACTCACTCACTCACTCCCTCACTCACTCACTCAGTGACTCACTCACTCACTCACTGACTCACTCACTCGCTCACTCACTCGCTCACTCACTCACTCACTCGTTCACTCACTCTCTCACTCACTCACTCGCTCACTCACTCGCTCACTCACTCACTCACTCACTCGTTCACTCACTCTCTCACTCACTCGCTCACTCACTCACTCACTCACTCACTCGTTCAATCACTCGCTCACTCACTCACTCGCTCACTCACTCGCTCACTCGCTCGCTCACTCGCTCACTCACTAACTCACTCACTCACTCGCTCGCTCACTCACTCACTCACTCACTCACTCGCTCGCTCGCTCGCTCACTCACTCACTCACTTGTGTGCAAACTTGCTTTTTCAGCAGCCATTTCTCAGTCAGCCAAGAAAATGTTTTAACGCAATGATCTCTGTGGGCAGTGTGTTCCACTGACTCATGGACGTCACAGAGAAAGCACAATGATGTAGATAATGGGTAAAAATGACATTCACGATCATCAGGGCAGGTTCGAACGCTTTGACGAGGGTTTTGTACGTAATCCTGCATACAGACATCTTTATTTACCAATGTCTACCAATTTGTTTTTACCAATCCTTATTCACCAATCCTTATTTACTAATGTAATATGCACTCTGTGTGTTTGGACATGTGTCTGCCAAGTTTGGTCGTCGACGAGCAAATCAATAAAGTTGTCGTGAAGTCGTGTAAATGTTGTCCACGTTTTCAAAATGTCCACCCTTTAAATACCTTCTGAACTGGTTGATGCTTTGTATCTACTACACTGCACATTAGGTCATCAAGAAAGAAGCTTTTGCTACATATTGTATACTACTCTGAGGAAAAGTTTCCATAATTCAAAATTTATTCATACAAAATTTAAACCCAAACTTAAAATTAAACTCTGTCCCCACTGGCATATTTCTTGAAACTATATTTCTTGGGCCCCATATGAAGCTAAAACTTGCTTCAAGGGTGTCCCATTAACAAATATGCATTTTACTAATTAGGAAATTAATTGTACATGTTTTAATTTTGTAGTTGTAATAAACTGAACTGAACTGAATGAGTTATTCAAAGAAATTGTAATTCTTTCATGTACGTTATTTAATCTATTTTCTTAGATACTGTAGTTATTCTACCCATAATTTTAGCAATGTAGTATTGTGCACTAATAAAACGGTAAGTTGTGAAAATATTTGTTAAGTATTTTTATGCAATATTTAGTTTGGGTTGTGGCTTGAGAAGCATTGGTCTAAACTGCCTGGACGTGTGGAAAAAATATGGTTTTCCACTAGTGAGTGTGGATGTGTAAACAGGCCCTTAGCGCACATGGAACAAAGCCAGTAGCGTTGCATTTCAAAATCAAAATCAAATACATGTAGTTGTTTTATTTATTTTTAGTTCAGGGGTGAGGGTGGGGGGATGCATATTGGTTAAAAACGTAAGAAATCAAAGTTGTACAAATTGTGATCGAATCCATTTCTTTCAAGCTTTTCCTGTCCTTCCTGATTAACACTGATTCCATACACTTTTAAAATCATCTATAACATAACACTATTGAGTGCAATTGGAAAATATATGTGCGATAAAATAGGGTCAGCACTGCTTAACAATAATCCACACGCTAATTTATTCTTCACCACATATAAACTTTATTAATTAAGTCTGCACATTCACAGCAGTCTCTTCATTTCTCATTTTAATTTAAAATAACACCAGAAAATACCCAGTGAATCTTTCAAGGTTTTTCATTGCTTTTTTTTAAACAAGCTTCATATTTATCCTTATCTCTACATCTGCTCGTGGCATTTTTTTGGTGAAACCCTCGGGAAAACGCAAAACCAAAAACACTGAAAGGCAGAAATTGTAAATTAGAAAACGCATACCAAACATGAATAATTCATTTTGGCTTAAAAAAAAATAAATAAAACTCTACTTCACTCCAGATGAATCAATCGAGCCTGGCCAAAAGTACAGCCAGCAAAACAAACAAAACACTCAGAGACGCAGCGACAGAGGAGGAAGGCTTGTCTTTGATCAGAAAGGCTCAGCAGTCGGCAGTAGCCACTTCACACCCCTATGATGGAGGTTGTACTCTAATAATGCACCACCGGGAGCAGCCTGTCCCCTGTGTGGCCATTGAAATCTCCTGGAGAACGGGGAGGCACACGCTGAGCTGGAAAACGGAAAGACGAATCAGATCAGGCAGCCCAGGCAGATTGAAGTATTCGGAACTGGATCATTTAAAGGGTTTGTAAATGAATTGGAAAAAAGGTCTGATGGCATGGCTTGAGTCTGCGTGTGTCTCTGTGGTCTGTCGTCTTACACTATTTGTCATGGTTTAGATTTGATTTTCAAAGATAATATAAGATAAGAGAACCTTTGTTCATTCCAAAGTGGGGAAATGTCAATGTTTTAGCGCACATTCAGGACAGTTGTAAGAGCACACAAAATATACAATATAAGTAGTTGGCATGTTTCATGACAATTTGAATCTAATCATTATAACAATAAGCACAAGGCAGTACTTTTCCACTGCATGTTTTGGTTTTCTGAAGGCCAAGCTACTGGCGAATGCTGATTGGACGGTCTCCATTCCTTCGTGCTGTATAATATCATTTGCATAGTGTAACTTCTTTGTTTTGTGTCGCTACAATCGACAATAAAACATGTCTTCTGTCTGAATTACTGACATGATCCTCCGAAGATTGCCAATTTCTTCTGTAGCTGCTATGTTTCTTAGCTAGCTGTAAATGTTTCAAACTCAATATATCGATATATTTCTATCTATCTACATATATAGTGTAAAGTTATCTGCATACCTGGCAGGATCATAGTTTCTGTTTTACTCATTTTTTGTCCCCTGTGTCTTCTGTATTAACTGAACATAGATGGACATTGCTAACCTGCTTGCTCAATGAAGCCCAAAAGGCAAACTGTTGTAGACAAAGTGTTGACTGACATTGAAAATAGTAGTAACCGATTGTGTCCAACTTGCCATTGTGTGGTTTGAATATCCATGGTTTAGCGTTCTCTTCGATCCTGGCGTTTATATTGCCGTCTTTGAAAATCCACATAATGTCCCCAAACAATTGACAATTCAGCACAACAAGATCCACTGGTTTGGATTCCTTGATGAGAAAAGAGAGATTAATCCCTGTCAACATCCACAGGTAGATTTGGCCGAACAGTTCTCCATCATAGATCTAAGTGAATTGGTAAAGATGGTTGTTCTAAAATATGAGGACACATTAAATGACATACTTCTTAGATGACTTTTCTCAGAATAACAGGATGATTACCAAAAGATGGAAGCCCTCTCACTCAACTTAGAAGAGTTCACAGTGCAGCCAAATCTTGAGTCTAATTTCTGTTTTGATGTGCACACAATATATTTGTTCATATTGTGTTGCTGTGAGTGTGTGTGTGTGTCTGTGTGTTCTATGTGATACAAGGGATACTGAACTAGCATATGCAAAACAATGTCAACCAGTAATATGTTGTTTACACTGGTAGAGAAACGCAAAGTAGTACAGAATCTAAAACAGCGTGAGGTTACTGGCCTCACTTGTAAGCTCAATGAAACACATATACACATATTTACAAATCGCTTTTAAGTTTAATTCCAGACCCAAGTTCATTTTGTTTGGCAGAAGATAGAAAATACATAACATAAGATCTCTCAACATCCTCCAAACAAATCAAGAAACTGTTCTAAAACGCCTGTATTATTTGTACGCTTGTATATGTGCCTCTGTGACCAGGAAGAGTTGAATTGAATCCTTCACAAATAAACTTTACAAAGTTCTAGCAGCAATACACACATTGTTGGATATTGCATTTATATAGGGGGATGCCCTCCGACTCAGGTCTCTGGTACAAAGTCAATAGTTTGATAAGAAAAACCACATGAAAGCAACAAAGCCTTGTCGCAGCACAAGTGAAAAGATGCAGACATATAACTTATTGCATTTTATATTCAATAGCTTCAGAAAATTGAGAAGTCTGAGAACACAGCCTTGGCATGAGGGGATATCTTGTAACACGCTCTTACTTTGCCCTGCTGTGATCAAGCAATCTCTCTGTTTTCTGCCATTGCCTTGAATTATTAACCTACCATTTCCCGTACTTTATAGGATGTTACATCTTAAAGTTGGGGTAACAAACTTTCAAACCACACAAACATGAACAATGACTCTATATACAGTACCTTAGATGAACCATCCATCTGACTTCAGTTCCTTGCTCTCAAAAGAGTTGGATTCTATCACGAGTTTCCATGTGTTTTTGGCCTCTATAACATCTGTCAGCTCGGCTTTTTTTCAAACACAAAAATGAAAAATGAGAGGACTACTTTTGATCAGCCAATCAGCTCTCACCCCAAAGCGTCAAATAGTGACTCACGCCTCTTTAATGCAAGAAAACAAAATATAACATGTTCTAATGTGGTGAAGACACATGCCAATGCAGGAGGGTCTAAGGAAACTGGTGATCCGGGACGTTTAAGGACTTTTATGGACATTGGTCATCATCCCCCTATGGACCAATGGCTCCTATGTGTTTGTTTTTGTTGCAGTTCCTGTCTTTGAACTGTCTGTTTCTCTGATCTGTTGTTGAGGAATCGACAATGCTGTAAAGTCCCCTTAAACGATGTAGCTATTGCAACTTCCTGCTCTGTGACTCTTTGGATGTTTAGTAAATAATGAGAATTGAATTGATGACTGCTGTTGTGATTTTGGGCTACACACAAATATATTGAATTGAATAATTGAAGTCCCTCTCTGTTGTCGATGTATTATTTAAGAAAGTTATTCTCTGGTTTGATCCAAATTTGAAGTGGATGAAACTGAAGTAAAGCAGTTTGTGGACATTCCAACTTGCTCATTCATTTTGAGGCAAAATTGTGACATAATCAATAATGAGATAGTTATTTCTTTATTGGTTGCCTCCCAGACTCCCAAGACTCCCAGAATTCTGAAACTTCTTGAATTCCCGGAGATGTCCATTTGACTGCTCCCATTCAAACCGATGGCATTCTGAGAAATTGCCTAAAATATAATGGTTTTCTTTCTATAACTAACTTTCAATGAGTGCTATATCTGATGAATATAACTTAAATAAAATACAGCAAAAACAGTCTGTTGAAAGACTACCTAATGCTAACCGCTGCAAGTAAACTGTGGGTTGCAATGGTAACGATATGCTAATTTTATAGAAATATTGACAAAGAAACAAACAACGTATTCAGAAAAAGTCACAAAGTTATGAAGACCACAAATATACATGTGCTGATTAATTGGACCTTACGCCTTACACTTAAAGGCGTCAAAATGACTGCTCTGGGGATTTGAATTTGTGTGTGAAGATTTCTACAGTAAACAGTTTTTTGCTAACTAACATAAAAGTAGTAGACACTTATTAAAATAGAAGCAAATAAATTGACTAATTGTACAGATATAAGCAAAAAAAAAATTTCAAATATGAAGAGTTTAGGGAAAAAAGTAGCTGCATCCTTCCGCAGCAGCACTGTATGTCAAAGTCAGTAAATCCGCTAAGTGGGAACAAATATTCAAAAGCAGATGGCCTGACAGTAATCTGGATTCCATTTTAAAGCTGCGTATACAAGAGACTTTCTGACAAGTTCAACCAAATCTGTGTCTGTCAGTAAAGATACTAATGCGCTTCTCTCCAAGTCCCACTTCTGCACAACTATAATACGGTTGGCTCTCTAAATCCATTCACACTGTCCTGAAATACGAATTACCCTGAGGAGAAGGATAATTATTAACAATTAATATTCATAATGATGTCTCCGTCCCTGGGCATCCTTCAGAGAGCCGCAGACAAAATGGATTCAGAATTCAATTTTTACTTTCTATAATCCAATCAAAAATGTGGACGCATCCTCAAACATGTCAGTCCCCCGGTGATGTAAAGTCAAATATGAGTTACTCCAACTTTAAAAGCTTTTATAATCCGCATTGCTCTATGTATTAAAGTACTGCCAGTGGAAGAATGTGGATAATGTTTTGAAATATCTGCCTGGACTTTTATGTTGCAGAGGGTTAGGAACTAAAGTGAGATAAGTAACTCTTTGAAATGTGTAAACCACCTGAATGCATAGCGACTTCATGTACGGTATGTGAGTTTGACGGCCTCGCGATCCAAGCATTCATAAAGATAACATGCCATTGACAGTCTTTGAGTTCTATCCACTATTAAATACAGACGATATAAAGAAATTGAACTGTTTACACTCGAGCATGGATTGAAGAGAGAGGTAAATGTTCTCTCGTTGATTTTTCTATCCTGGGTTTTAGACTTAGGAGTGAAAAACTGCATAGTCACAGACATACACACACAAACTGGAATGTGACAAGCAGCTAATGATTCGATTTCGGAGACAATCTGGACGTCCTATTTGACAAGGAAGGTGTGAGTATGCAAGTATGTAAAATGTGTATGTATTCACTTGCTGTACAGGGCAGGGCCTGGTTATTACTGTGATGGGAGACCTCTGGGAAACACCAGGTGCCACAGTGGGGCGGCCGTGGCTGTAAAGTGTCAAACTGTTGTGGTGTCCTTAGGCAATACACTTTACCCACATTGTCAATAATGAGTCCGGTGTATATGTGAATGGCCGGTGATGAGGCAGTGGTTGCCTCGCCTCTGACAGCGTGCCCCAGGGCAGCTGTGGCTACAGTAGTAGTTAAGCACCGTCTTTGCATGCCCTGAAAAGCGCTATAAAAACAGTGCATTATAATTATAATCATGTTGGTCTAATAAGGTTACTTTTACGAGCCAATTACTGTATGGACTAACAATGTATTATTCATGAAACAAAATATTGTAAGGAAAAAGAATGACAGAGAGAGATTCTATGACGTAAAACCACTAAATGGCAGATTATTCTATTGGCAAATATGGTTTTAAAAGTCAACAGCCACTCAAATCACTTTTTTAATTCAAACTCTATATTTAATAAATATGCACTGACCATGTGTTTGCAGTGTAATGTTTGGTGTATGGCTTTATCACAGAAGCTTATTTCAAGACTTTAAAGCAACCTAAAGTCCCTCCATCATCTGGCCGCTATATGCTTGTCCTTCAGTATTCTCTCAGGACGGTTGGCTCGCAGCAGCTGACCCTCTCTGTGATAAATAGCGTACATAAATATACATAGCAGAGGCTGAAATGAGGCAGTGAGGCTGTGTAAGTGTGACCCTCGTTGTCAGCCCTTTATGTATTATGCTGCAGACTTGTCACTCTTGTGTCAGGCTTTTTAATTTACTGTCACTCTGAAACCTGTTCCGAGGATTCCTGCAGGAGGTGCCACATGATGATGAATACCATTAAAAAATCCCATAATTCCCCAGTGCGCTGCCACCACCCAACCCCTTTAACCCGCTGCTTCCTGTAGCTCCGTCAGAATAGACACACAGAGCAAAGGGCTAGGATGGCGTGCAATTATCAGAGCGAGAGTGAGGGGTGAGCACATATGAGGCCTGTCTGTTTGGTTACTATATTTATCTGCAATTGTGCTGAAAGTATACCTGACTGGCCAGACCCAAACTACTTTACAATATTCCTTTTCGATTGGGAGTCTTGACATCTGTGTCCTGAGCTGTGTTTGGTCGCATTTAATTGGACGCTAATGAGTCAATCGGAGGAAAAGAACATGTTTTTTTATCTCTTATATGAGCAGGAGTAGCACATTATCTCAAAATGCAACTTTTCGCCTGATAATCTGCATTTAAAAACAGTTGAGAAACATGCGGCGGCTGCCCTCTTAGATTTGTGTGCATCCAATTCCATCCTTCAGCTTCAAAAGTGACTTTAGGTGAGAGCAGGTTTGATCAAGTTCTATAAGTGCCAACGTGGCAGGATTGCTACCTTCGCTCCCATACTACACAGCGACCTGGCTTCAAATATGTTATTTTTCTCATACCTTTTTCCAAGTTCCAGGGCTCCACTTTGTGTTTCACATTGCTGTAAAAGAAAAAATATATATGTTGATGTTGTTGTTTGTAACATCATTTAAGGATCCTTCATTGCCTTACAAGTCATTACAAAAGTACATGGAAGGTCAAGGAAGGATAAACATTGCGAGTTCTGGGTACCCCGTTGTGCGATTTACGATTGTTCTCAAAGCCTCCAAAAGAGTAAGGGCAGGTAAGGTATGAAGATTATGCCATTATTATTGGTTTATAAACAGGTTGCATTCAACATACAACCCAACTACACCAAGGTAAATTTAAGTAATAAATGTAATTGTTTCAGTCTCATTTATTTCATTTTGTCACTGGCTTCAGTGGGGTGGCGTAGAATAGGGCTGGTGATCTTCCTCCCTAAATTGAGCCTGTACTGTATGTGATGAAGAGCTAGATATAGAAAAGTACATAGATTGTCTGTTAATTCGTCCTGTCCCTGATTTGGCTCGCTGCGATGATCAAATATGACACGTTGTTGTTGGTGCATTTGATTCCCCTTTTTGTCCTGTGTTTCATATCAGCGTGGTGCCACTGTTCCTCTAATAAATAAAACAATATGTTTATCCATTTGTATGAGGCGTGAAGTTTTATTAAGATATTCCTCTTTGTTCTCCTAACCCAGTGACTCATTCCATTTCACTATGTACTTAATCTTGCTTTACTTTGAACAAAACAACATTATCTATTTATCAAAGTGCTTTTCCGCTACCGTTTTTCATTGTTCTCCCTACACTCTGTGGTGGAATGCTTTTGGCTTGATTAGACAGGAGAGGGCAAAGTGTGAATATTCAGCAAGCCTCCGCTGTGTTCTGCATCTAAGTTTTATCAAGACATAATTGTGATAAATGATGCATGTAATCAGGCATTAAATAAGGCAAGAATATGCAAGCTCCAAATTTATGCCGTGGCCAGGTTGTCTCTGTCCTTCGTCCCCGGTGGATAGCTACCATCTGGCTGCAGTGACCCCGGCGCCAGGCTCCTTAGTGTGCAAAGAAGCTCAACATGAACCGGTCAGGCCCCCACTCACCTGACCGCATGGACACAACCTTGCCCGAAGTGTTAGGGGACAAATTACCCATTCAGACTGTCCACATCCCAAAAGGTCATAATTAAGTTTATACCAAAGCGTAAGGTTACAAGAGCTTCCAAAGAACAATGATTTGCAGTCCATAGGTTTCGGCGTCTTGTTGCTTTGAACGATTCTAAATGAACTATATTTAGCTATTTTGTATATTTTGTGTGCTCCCTGTGCTCTTATACTGTCCTGTATGTGCGCTGCAACATTAAAATTTACCCACTGTGGGACAATAAAGGAACTCTTATCTTATCTTGTAATATTGAATTTCCCATAACTCATGCATTGGATTAGCTACTTCTTGAAGATTTGTTTAGTTTTTTTTTTGTTAGTTTTTTGTATAAATAAAACATAGGCCTACTTGGAGTGCGCCATAATCAAAACACAAACCTGGAGTTCACTCAGACCCAACCATGCGATTTTGGGACACATCCAGCCCATCAAACCAAATGCTACTTTTTCTGATGAAGCTATGATGGATGCGGAGGCTTTGATGGCCCTTGTGCCCCTCTGGTACTAAACATGGGAAGTAGCCTTTGGATTCAAGCTGGCGTCTGTAAAAAAAATGCAACCATATATGTTCATTGACATTTACTGTCCAAGTGAAATTATCACAAATATAAAATGTCTAAACCTAACAAAAGGTAGGAGTGTTGCTTTTCATTGTCATTGCATATTCTGTGCTGTGTTTATCCAGACTTGTCCAGTGACCATACCAAATATGTGGGAGTTTAAGTAGCGTTGGTTACACCATAAATAATAAAAATAAAAATACTTCACATTTTGGTAGAGAATACACACCCTAGCTATCGGTGAGATATAATGAATAGATTTGTTATTGTCATTCACTAGATCCTCTTTCCCATGTGTCTAGCCCTGCATGTGAAAGTCAGATCTTGTCAGACCTATGAATCTAAGCAGGGCACAGCCTGGTTAGCACTGTGATGGAAGACATCTGGGATCACCAGTTGCCACTGTGGTTGTGTCCTTAGGCAAGACACTTTTCCCAACTTGCCTAAAAAGAGTGCGGTGTGTGCATGAATGGATGGTGGTGGTCGGAGGGGCCTATGGCACATACTGTAAGGCAAGGCAAGGCAAGTTTATTTGTATAGCACAATTCATACACAAGGCAACTCAAAGTGCTGAACAAAATAAGAAAGCATTAAAATCATAAATAACCACAGTACATTAAAAAGAAAGATA
>JAPMNZ010937379.1:0-13919 GCA_029875035.1 Pomatoschistus microps | reverse complement strand
TATAATAATTCGTAGATTGCATTGTTTCCAATTAAATGATAAGCATTCACTCATTAGCACAGTGGCTCTAGGAAACAGTAACATATAAATGACTGGGGCCTCTAATATACATGTCAAAAACAAACTCTGATGCATCCAAAACATTACACTGGTCTATTTCTTTCTTCTGTGACTGTTTTATGATGTTTTACTGTATTTTTGGGGATTTGTGTGTAAATGTGTCCAATGACGGTTGTTAAATTCCAAAGCTGTGTTGAAACTAGATACTGAAAAATAACAATAGACCAAGTTTGACATTACTTGAGCATTTCTTGATATACTTAAAACATTGTATTTTACTTTTTCTAGCTTGAAATGTAGTATAACAGAGGAAAAGTTAATTATTTATGTAATTCAACTTAAAATTATGTATAGTATTGACACACAACATGCAAAGGGAAATACTGTACCAAGCATTTGTTCATGTTTTAACAGCTTGATTCTCTGATCTGTTGTTGGTGATTCCACAACCTTGTAAAGTGCTCAGAGACGACAGCTGTTGTGATTCACGGCTACACAAAAATAAATGTAATTGAACCCTATATCAGTTTCACATTGTAAGCTGAAATACAAAAACAATATTTACATTTTCTAAGATTCCGCTGTAAAACAAAACACAAATCCTCAACTCCATCACATCTTTTCTCCTGTTGGATTTATTCAATTAGAGGCGAAACACAAAGAAATGAACTCAACTCTTCCTTCTCAAACCAACAGTGATCTAACACAACACTGTCTGAACATAATCCTACACAGACCAACATTGAATCAGCTCCAAATCAAAGACACGTCAACGCCGCAGGAGCCGCAGGAAGTGATGCGTAGTTCAAAGACACTGCGGCTGGAGAGGAAAGCTGTGTTCTTTGGGTGTCTCCGTGGGGGAATGGGAGGTTATCGGCCGCTATTTGAACGCGCTGTGATGTTCTGGGCGCTCTCTAAAAAAACTGGATTCACGGCGGCGCCCTGGATAATACCCGGGCCAAATGTTTCAAGCGCGTCAAAGGGACCGCGGCGCCAAAACCAAAGCTCAGGTCTGGGATGGCGGCAAAAAGGCTGTTCGCCGTTTCATCTGGGAAAATATTCATAAATGTCATTTTCAACTTCAAATGAAAGTGATTTGAGTGATTTTCATGTTTTTGGAATGGAACAAATACAAGTTAAAGGAAAATAGCAGGATTTTCTACTTCCAGGTGGATCAACAAGACTATTGGTCCTCCCAACTGTCAATCATTCTGGTGATACGTGCTCATCAAATAAGACCAGAGAGTTGAGAAGGCGGTTCTTTCTTAAAACTTGGGAAAATCCTCGTATATACCTTTTTATAGCAAGGTTCAGATCAACATTATTATATAAATGAGTAATAATGGTTCACTTTGATTTACATTTGAGTTTAAGGCTTAGTCCCTCTTGTGGGTCATGAGTTTGATTTCACCTCCAGGCCTTTCTGCGTGGAGTTTGCATGTTCTCCCTGTGTCAGCAAAGGGTTTCCTCCGGGTGCTCCTGTTTCCCCCACCATTAAAAACATGTACAATAGATCTGGCATGCACTGCACCTTAACAGGGGCAGGCTTGTTGCTAAGAGGGTCGTCAAGGCAACCTGGAGTTTCCCCCTGTGTGAATGAATGCAGCTGATTAATCACTCCTTATATGGCTCATATCTAGATTTACGAAGACATATAAAAAAATAAACACAAAGATCACAGTGAGCACTAAACCACACATGTTTTTAAGCACAAAATGGAGAATGTGACACAAAAAGTTGACTGAGCTAGGAGATTACTTCGATGTAAGTCAATATAGGCAAAATTTTGTCCATGAGCACTTCCCCTTTGGGCTTCATTGAGCTAGGGGGCTTAGCATTGTCCATGTATGTACAGGCTGGTCTCGACACATCTGTCTTGCCCATGGACATAACCACAGTATGCAGAAATCCCATAACAAGACTTCCATTTGATAATATTATGCACAGTCTCACCGCAGGAGCTTTGTAATTAAAACACCGTCTGATGCATAGATGAAGAAAATATATTGTGAAGATTATCAAAATGTCAGCTCCCCGCAGGACGCAGACAAGAGACAGACTGATGTTTGATGTTTGAGAGAGACAGACTTTCAAACACAGCGGCAGAATCACATTTATGTAACCCATTCTCCAGGAGCGCTGAGCAAACATGTCAGAGGCAGCGACCAGCGAGCCGCACCCAGGGAAAACCTCGTGAACCAGGAATACCTAAGAGGATTTAGCATTCGAACATGTTTCAGGCTTATCCACGGAGCTGCAAATCCACCCAGAGACAGGGGAGAACACTGGCTTATTAGAGCTGCACTGCAAAAAAATGATAAAGGTAATAATTGCTTGAATCGAATGGGTTTTATCTTAATTTGAGCAGATTCTGACTGTTTTAAAACAAGATTTGCCAACGAGACAAAGCCATTTAGTCTTATTTCAAGAATTGTTGCTATATGTTCTCATTCCAAGGGAGATATTTCTTGTATCTTTTTGAAACATGATCATTTTTGCTTTGTCCCATTAGCAAATCTTGTTTTATAGCAGTAAAAAATGTGCTCAAATTAAAACACCTTTTGCCAAATTTGAGACATTTTTGACATATTGTTAATCACTTTTTGCAGTGTGGAGCTGACCTAAGAAATTCTTGGTTGATTAAAGACATGTTCGGCTAAAAGGGGGCACGATGGAGGCCCGCAAAACGATTACAAGTCTTAAAATTCATGCAAAAAACCATTATGAGAATTTTGTACCCCTTAGTTACTTATTCCTCCCCCTTTTGTCCTTTTTTGCATGTTATCCTCATTGATAATAGGACAAAATATGACCTACACTAAAGTAATAAACTACTACTACTGCTACAACACAATTTACTTGAATATTTATAACTATTAATACAAGAATTATGAAAAATGGGAATTGTGAGCATGATCTGTCTTGATAATCGTAGAGAATGAACTGGGACATTGGTTGTTCCCTCATTATCCACCGACCACATGTATTTCTTATGTGTTTTGATGGTTCTATATTAACTACACTGCTGTTGGTCAATTAACAATTCTATGACGCCCCTCAAGACAATTGCTGTTGTGATAATGGACTTAGCAAAATACATTGATTTAATGTTGATTTGAAAGTTTTTCATCACTTTGTGTTACACGTACACGACATCTTAGGTGGATCATCAAGACTATTGGTTCTCCTAATTGTCACTCATTTTGGTGATACGCGCTCATCAAATAAGACCAGAGAGTTTTCCCAAAGTGGAGAGGGCGGTTCTTTCCTAAAATTAGGGGAAATCGTCCTCTATACCTTTTAAATTTAGTGAACAGTTAAGTCGTAAGTTATAACAGTAATAGAATAAAAGATTAAATGAAATAATAATTGATTTTTCTTTTTAAGACGCCAAAAACAGGAGATAAACCACATGCATTATTTATTAAAAATATTTGCAACCTTTTTTCAGTTTTTCCATAGATATCTCTAACCCTAACCCGAACAGCTTAGATTTCAGCAAATTTAGTTTGACAAGACAAAGTAGGACAAAAGACCGAGAGCCTTAGCGCTGACATTTCTTACGGAGAAATTGAGAATATAAATCTTTCATACAGTACACATACAGTCACAATTAGTTCCTGTCATTTCCTTCAATCCCCAAATCAATACCTCTGCCTCTCTATAATGAACCATTTAGTCATGCTCTAAATACTGCTAATGGATTGTTTTTTTGAATTTCCTTCGCGTTCGATAATTAATACTTCCACAATTTCTTTGTTAATTATTGTTTTCTACTGAATGGGCATTTTTTTTGCTCTTCGCACCGGTCCGACGCGTGCTGTTTTTATATATGGCGCAGTCACTTAAGGGCTGTCTCCTGCTCCTGCTTTATGACAGTGAAATAAATAGGCTCTTGACTGGAGAGTGTGTGTATCCCCATAGGTAATAATGCATCAGCCCGGACTGTATCATCGATAGTGGACAGCTCCCACGGCCGCAGCCACGCCATGAGATATGGACTCCTCGATTTTCAGTCACTTTTATTGATATGCTGCAGGTGATGTCGCACATTACATACATCAATACCTTAATAAAAAGCTCCTCAGTGAAATGATAAAATAAAAGACGGCACTGCGAAACTATATGTGTTTGCATTGGTCTGTGTCTTGTGTTGTCTTTTATTTGGACCTTGAATCTGGAAAAAATATATACTATTATTATTAGTAGAAGTAGTAGTAGTAGTAGTAGTAGTAGTAGTAGTAGTAGTAGTAGTAGTAGTAGTAGCAGTGTTATTGTCATTTATATATAAATATTGTAGTTTTTATGTTTGTTTTTGTGTATATAATTGTATCTATTTGCATTATTTCAAGGCCTGAAAATGCATGACAGATAACAATGACTATTCGAACCAATAAAATTACCAGAACCACCACCAAAAAAAATGTCCTCTGCAACCAACAAAAATCATACAGGCAATGTTCCCGACTTTGCATTTCTCTATTTCATTCACAAACATATTTGCGTGTCCCAGTGGCAAATCTTGTTACATGTACTCAAATTAAGATACATAAATAAAAGTTACACGTATACATAACAGTTTTTTTTTTTTTTTGTCACTTTTTTCAGTCTGGTGAATGTGTGTATGTGGCTGAATCTGGTCCGCCAGCAATAATTTAGAGCTATGATTGTTGGAAAAACAATAATTTATGGATTTTTTTCATTAGATTTAACCAAAAATTGAGGCCAGACACATAGCTACCAACTATATTTCCCAGCAAAATGTAACCAATCTGTATTTAGAGCGCTAATGAAAAAGTGATTTAATATAGCCCTCCTTTTATTCTATTGGATCCAGACTTCTAATGGCTTTTCCCACGGACTTAAAACCACAAACTGACCACAAACATCTTCACCAAACGTCTGAAACTGTGGCTGAAATCAGAGCAAATGTGTTTAATGAAATAAAAATGTGTAAATTGCACTAAAAGCCTCCTCTGGACAAATGTTGAAAATTAGCATGGTCTGTCCAATGCTAATTTGTTCATGGCAAATCAATAATAAAAATACAGACATTATAATTGTTTTTTTTTTATCTTTACGTACCAAACCCTTCATTGCTATAATCCTCATTTTGCCTCATGTTTCTCTATCCTTTTCTATTATTTCTCCTTTCTCTCAAATTCTACCCAGCCAATAATTTCTGCAATGTCCTCACCCCATCCATCTCCAAATGCACAAATCAAAACTCAGCAGATTCAGCTCTGTATTTTCCTTAGGGCCACAGCGACGCGTCAAAAAATAGCTAATTGAAAAATAATTTGGTCTGCTAATTCTGAAACGCCTTTAGCAACAATGTGTGAGAATAAGCACTACTGGGAGCTGTTGACTTTACAGAGTACACACACTTACTGCTTTTCATTGCATTTGGATGAGAAAACACCTTTTACCTTATAATGAAATGGTAACTATGACAACCACATGTTTTGTACTGATTTTATTTCATTTTTTTTGTATGTATTGCACATCACCACGGATATCAAATACATTACATATCATTAAGCATCTATTATTGTTAGAGACAGTTTCAATGCATTAGCCAAGGTCGGGAAAAAATTGATTCGAAAATGTATTGAGCTCTAAGTAAATAGTAAGTAAGTAATCTTTTTTGTTTTCATTTGACAGAACACACCTAGCCTTTACAATTTTGGCGTACCAGTGTTTTCCATTCTCTCCACACACCGAAAGCGAGACACCGAACCCACTGGTGCATCAAAGCCTGCAACCACCACCATCCATTCACCCACTCATTACATTAATTCCTATAGTATAGTATAGTTTTAGTGATATGGGAAACTGGAGCACCTGGAGGGAACCGGAGCAGACACAGGGATAACATGCAAACTACGCACAGAAAGGCCTGGAGGTGGAATCGAACTTTGGACCTTCTCGCTCTAAAGCATAGGGTCTAAACCACTGCACCACTGTGTCGCCCTAGAACGTATAAGCATTGGATTACTACATAAATGTTAAATATTATGTTGGACTTGTTTGTACGGGAGGATTTTCCAAAATATTAGGAAAGAACCACTCTCTCCTCTTTTTGAACAAATCTCTCTGGTCTTGTTTGATGAGCACGTATCACCAGGATTATTGACAATTGGGAGGACGAATAGTCTTGATGATCCACCCAAAAGTAGAAAATCCTCTTGTATACCTTTAAGTCTTGCTTCTTCATCATGCTAAAGCTTAAGATTTTAGATTGCATTTTTTTTATGCTAAAGCGAGACATTTCTCATTTATCTTGCGTTGTGTGCTCCTCATTCCTACTGATTTGTAACTGATGTCGCAACACTGAAATTTCCCCAAAGTGGGACAAAAATAAAGGATCTCTCAATCTTCATCTTAATCTTCAACTATGCTGATTTAGCAAAGAAATGCGTCAACATAGGTTTATCCCTGCAGTCACAGGCCACATACTACTACACCCTGCTGTTGTTGCTAATAGAAACGCCTGCATCTCTCTGTCCAGAATATGCACTCAAATTATAGACGTCCTGTATCTTCGCAAGGTCAGTCCGGCCATTACTCTCCCCCACCACTCTGCGTGCGTTTTTAGTATTTGGAAAGTATGATGTTTTGATAGCGGAGGTCCGTAAATACCCGCATGACAGGTTTTGAGTCAGAGATGATAACGGAATAACCTTTATCGAGGCCTATAGTGCGGTGACCTTCAGGGGCTTAAGCTGAGTGCTCTTTTAAGGTCACGAGTCTTCCAGGTCTCTGCAATCATCACGCTTTAACTAAAATGTGGAGGAAGTCATAGAGTTGTCATTCGCAATCTGATTTCAGTGTTTGGATTGATCGGCTATGGGACTTGAAATAATCATCATCAGCTTTTTTTTTTATCTTACAAGACCACTACTGTCAATTATTAATCATGTGATATTTTATTAGAAATGTTTACAGACACCATAAGTCCACTCCCAATATCTACCATGGATCTATAACTGGATAGGGTATTACTGGCTTATAGCTGTCCCACCCATGGCCACAGGGGGCGCCCGTGGTCCTGCAGGCTAAATTTGACGGGGGCTATCCAGAGAAAAGTCCCATAGAAGTCAATGTAAATTAAAACAGCTCGACGTCAGCTGACAGAGAACCCACAGCTTACAAATACACACGCATATTTGGCGCAAAGCATCATGGGAGCTCGTCCACTGCGCACAACAGGGAGGAACAGATGATGCCCAAATATGGGTGAATTCCGCTAATCTTTCGGTCCCCATGGCTGTCCCATGCTCTACTGAGAACAAGCCATTGATTTGGATAGGGCTATTCTGTATAATCTGACATGTAGTATTAGAGTTAGGTACTCCAGCTTTATGGATAGATGGATTGAATTAACTTCTGAATATAAAAGGCAACTTATTCTGTGACCTAAACAGTATCAAGAACTATGTGTCCCCAATATCAAGTTCCTATTTAGCTCGAGGAAGTTCGAGGGTAAAAAAGTGATGGTGTGACAAAGGATGAAAGGGAAATTGAAAAAGGACAGACAAGCAGGATACATGACAAATGAAACGTATCACTGACGCTGTTCATGCTATTTATTTGCCAACAAAGATGTTTATTTCTGTCCCAGCAATTTCTTCTGTGTCTAAGTACAATCTGTCCAAGCCTGACAATGCTTCTCTTCGCCGCTGTGGTCAGTGTTGAACATGCTCAAAAGGTCAGACGAAGTAATGGCCACAGTACACAGAGCTAAAACTAATTTGCAGGCTAATTTCCCTTATGCAAAAGCTACATAAGACCGGTTTTCCAGCCTGAAATGGCCCTACTCTACTCGGTTCTACTATACTCTACTCTACTCTTCCTGGTAGCGTTTCCATTACACCTTAAGCCTATATAGAATCTTAGATATTTACACTCACAACAAACCAGTATCCAGGGGAAATTCCTTGGAAACTATGGTGTCCGCACTCTGGTCAATCGCTGTCAGTTGGTACCAGCTCGTCCTGGACAGAACCAGGCCCATGCAGGTACCGGTTAAACAGGGCTGGTGGAAACACTCACAATCAAGGTAGAGTAGAGTAGAGTAGAGTAGAGTAGAGTAGGGCCAAGTAGGGCTGGTGGAAATGGGGCTACAGCAAACAAAGATGTTATAAAATACCTAAAACCTTTCTCACAGTATGAAATCCAATATCATTTTGACTTCCTTAACCAAAAGCTGCTTTCTGCTGTTGATTGGCTTACACTATTCAGTCCTCCAAGGCGACTGCTGTTGTGAATTAGGGCCGTATACAAATAATGTTGAATTGAATTATTCTTTCCATCTACATGAAATACCATCGTTTGAGTTGCTTCCCGCTTCGACTTTCCCCTTTACTTTGCGCACATTCACACAATATATGAGAGCCACTTGTACGCTCTCCCAGCATCTTCCACCCTGCACTTAGGCCTGTCTCCTGGGCCTCTCTCTACAGCCTACACTCGGGTTCGTGTCTGGCCTGGTAGATCCTTTGACCACTTCAGCGATCCTCCAGTGGAATACCCTGTGTGGTCCTCCCCGAGAAGAGTTTTTACACTGTTGAATGCTTTTTCAATTATCCCCAATGAAGCTGCAAAGTGGGCGGAGCTTCTGAAAGTACGAGAAACCTGAGCTCCGCCATAGGAGTTTTGAAAATCCCAATCTTTGAAAATATGATTGCAATATTTCTACTTGAATTAATGAATAAATTAAATACACAAAGAACTGTTACATGTTTTATTCCCAGAAAATGGAAATAAGTAAGAAGCGGACAAACCTCCATTCAAGCAGCAACTTAATTCGTGCCGCAACCCTCCTCCTCCCCATCTCCGCCTCTTTCCAGGCCAGCTTCTCCTAGCAACCACCACCATGGTCTCGGCCCCGGGGATTTCATCTTATAATCTCTTTCCCCTTGCTCTGCCGGCGGCCAAATCCTAACCACATTTCTGTACAGCAACAATAAATGTAATCTTGAAAATATTGTCCTCAGAGTCATATGTGTAATTTATGTAGTGTCGGATTACTTGCAACCAATATACAATTCTCTGTGCTGTGGATTGTTTTGCTTTGGTTTGAATGAATTTCCATTTGCTGGTATTGCGACAAGACTAAATGGAGACTGCAGCCTGTCGTCCGTGATTCACTATTTCTTCTATTAACATATAGAAAAATACACAGATCTGCCTGGTGAACTGCTGTCTATTCAATGTATAGGATCCGTACATACAAAAGAGGCCTTCAGGGACCGCATGCAAAAATGGATTCAAATGTGTTTCTATATCGAATGAGTTCATCTGTACAAAAACTCTTTTCTTAACCTTACACCAACATCACCCCATTCAAGCCTATGATACTAGATTAAGATTAAGAGATCCTTTATTCGTCCCACAGTGGGGAAATTTCAATGTTGTATCACCGGTTACAGAACAGTAGGAATGAGGAGCACACAGCACAAGATAAAGGAACAATATATCTAAACTAAAATGTATAGATAAATAACAAAAATAAAATTGCTAACTTAATAAGAAGCAAGAATGAAATCTTTTGCATAAAAAGGAAGCAAATCTAAGATACTGTATATACTTCAGCATAAATAAGAAGCAAGAATTAAGTATAAAATGCTCTGTAATACGTTCATTTGATTTTGATTTTTGTCTTTTTGTTATGTTTGTGTGTGTTGTTTTTGTGTTCCTGTGGAATGTCTGTGTCTGTTTTGTTGTCTTTATCTATAAAATAAAGAGAAGAAGCAAGAAATAGGTATATAATCTCTGGCTTTAGCATCATAAAGAAGTATAAAATCTCTAACTTTGGCATAAGAAAGAAGCAAGTATAAAATCTCTGACTTTAGCAAAACAAAGAAGTATAATCTCTGACTTTAGCAAAACAAAGAAGTATAATCTCTGATTTAAACCTTACAAAGAAGTTTAACATTTCCAACTGTGTCATAGAAAAGCAGCAAGTACTCAGAATATTTGAACGCAAGAAATATATAATTGTAAACATATAATTATATAACCAGCCGAATGAGTAAGCGGCGCTACAAACGGAGAGAAATACCTTCACAATTATCACAGGCATCATCACTAACAACCTTGATTCGACGCCTACCACTATCTTTCAGCTCATTGTGCGTGTTTGGGCTCCTGACACGCAGGGCGGGAGTGGGTGTGTGTGGGATGGCCTATTCATTGCTTTTTAATGCCACTGCTGTCTGACTGGGTAGTTTTCTTTTCCATTTTTTTTTTCTTTTTTGTGCTCTTTCTTTCTGACTTCGTCTTAGAGACCATTGCCTAGCTACCAAGGACAAAGCACTCGTGATAATTCTCCGCACACGTTTGCCCACACCTTCGCCTCACGCAGCATTTTTTCCCATTTCGAGACAGGACTCGTGTGATAAGCAACGTTTACTCGACGACGCAAGCAGATTTCAGATGCCACATTATGTACTTTTACTCCTACTTTAGTCTGGTTTGTATCCTTGAATACAATATTTTCCACTTTGAATAAGCAAGCAGTCAATTTGACGGCTTTTCGCTTTGGAAGTGCAATTTCTTCGCTATATCTATGGTTATCGTCGTCATAACTTTGTCACTTTTTCTGTTTCTACATGTGGTTTATTTCAATTTCATAATGTTTGTGAAATGATCTCGATCCTAGACTGACTTCAAGTCCTGGAGCAAGTGCTAGTTACCATGGAAACACACTATGGTAACTATAGCACTTGCTAACTGCTGTTTATTTACAGCAGTTAGCATTTTGTTTATTTCTATATTTCATTTATATTAACCAGTTTTAGCAAAAAATAAAACTCAAATGACTTACTACATAATTTTTGTTTTTTTTTAGATGATCAAATCTTGTATTTTGCATTTGACTTCTTCCTTCTGTTTTCACCTCAACTCTCAAACCCAAAAATCCTGAGTCTAAACAGTTTGGTTCTATATTTCAGTAAATCCAGTACATTTACATTATTTTCTTCTGCATACATACCATAACATGTCTCTGCAAACTTGAGCCCTGTGAGTCACTATTTGACACTTTGGGCTGAGATCTGATTGGCCGAGTGAGGGTGGTCCTCTCATTTTTCACTTTTCTGTCTGACAATGTATGTGACAGAGGCCATAATTACAAGCATGTGCAAATAATTAATATTTATTATAGATAGTTCAATTTTATGTGGTTTGAAAGTTAGGTACCCCAACTTTAATTCCAAATGTTTTGAATTTGCTGTGGTCTAGACGTTACAAAAGTCCATGTCCTATCTGAGTACATGATAAAACAAAACACACACTACTTGAGTGACCAATTTCTACGTCTCTTCCTCTCTTTTCTGCTTTAAAACTAAGCTCTAATATAGCTCTACACTGACGCGATGCAGCTTTTACCTCTCTACATGATTTTGGTTTCTCACATTTCTGTCTATAACGTCACATTCATTTATAACAAGCATGTTCTTGGCCCTTCACTCCCCTCACAGCTGCTGTCGCTGCTTTCCCACTGCTCCCACTGACCACTGAAGAAGGCAACACCCAACAGGAGCTGCAGTCTAAAGTGCCTCCGGTCTAGTTTTGTATCACATCTTTAAACATTTGCGCTGAATAACATTAACATATTTGCATTGTCTGTGTTTTTGCAGCCACAACAGAGTCTGGTCCCTCCCCTCTGCCCCTATTCTCATCAGTATTACTCTTGTTTCATTCTGCGTGAGATCTGGTTTTTGATAATACTAATACATGTCAATTTATATTGCACCTTACAGTACATTTCCAGGAAAGGTCAAAGTGCTACAGATTAAAATACGATACCACAAAAAACAAAGCAAAAGCATCAGAAGTTCATACATTTTTAAAAAGATTCTGATTGGTCTACAGTCCAGGCAAACTCACAACACAATTTTTCGTGACTCCTAAATGGATTTTTATTGGATTATTATTATTAACTTGCATTGATGATAATGAGCCACCGAGGCAACTTATACATCATCTATTTTCTCAGCAAAATAGAGCAAATCATTCCAATTTGAATAGTTAAATATAAAACAATGAGATTAGTTTCATATTTGATCCAGTTTCTGTTCAATCTAAACAATACCCACGTTTTATTTTCAGATTAAAGTCATGTCAAAATACCTTCATAATGTAAAAAACAATCATAAGAAAAGGAAATCCCTTCTATTCTTTCGGCCCCAAACCAGTTCCTGTTTTTTTCCTTCGGCCCCTGACCACAATAAGTTATTTAACTATAGTCTGACAAAGCAATGTGTTGAAATATATCTTATGCTGCGTATTCTCTGAAAGCAACTGGTTAAAATTCAACAACATTTATGGACATTTATCAACATTTTTGGACATTGGTCTCTGCCTCTTATGGACCAATGCCTCTATGTGTTTTTGCTTGTACTTCCTGTGTTTGAACTGTTTCTCTAATCTGTGTTGACGACCACTTTGTAAAGTCCTCTGAAAAAGCTACTGTTTTGATTATACAGACTACACAGAAATAAATGGAATTGAACTGAATTTAAAAAAAACAGGGGCGTAATGTGCACTTGGCTCTGAATAAAACGAAATCCAACCCTCAAGAAAAATAATAGTATATTACAGTAATTATTTATTTAAAAGTTTTGTACACAAACAAACCAGACGATAAAAAAGATCCAAGCTTGTTCTCGTACGATCTTTTCAAATCTCATCAAAAATCATGGTTCTTAACATTCTTCGTTCTTAACTCATTTCTGTTTGTGTATATGTTGAATATACTGTTATTGTATTATTTATATTGGTATATAAGTGTAGTGTTTTCATGTTTTTTACTTGTTGAATCATTTCTACTTTTCAGGTTGACATTTTAAATCTTTCCAGGGACAACGGATGAAAAACAGTCTCGTGGCTATTTCTGAAATGTTCATTAATGTCCCTGTCAAGTAAACAAATGAAATAAAATGAATAAACAAAAGAAACAGCAGTATACAGCAGAGTCATAAAGGCATAAATTGTGTTGAAATAGTGTTGATATCGTTGTTCATTTCCTTTTGTGTCATTTTTCCCTCCCCATCGTTGCTCATGCCGATCCTAAAATGGGAGTTTTATGTTTGCTGAATAGAGATTGAATTGCAGTAGTTTCAAAGGGCCCAATTTGCTCCATGTGGGTCAGAATTTGTTTTGCCCGTTGTGTTGTAAAACGCATCTCTTGTTGTTAATAAAGATATCACTTATTGCGTTTTTCATCTAACTACGGAGGATTTTATTGTCTGAGAAATGGGATGTGCGTCACTAATGTGGATATCTCTTGTTTTGTGACCAGGAGCTATGGCTGTGGGGATTGGGAAACGCCATGACACGCTCAGAATACGTGACAGATATATCTTTAGACGCTGGAAACATGCGTGGGGTTGTGTGAGTTAACAGTTCACATTTTGGTCTTCCTGCAAAATGGTCATGTTTATGCAGCGAGCGGTAATATATGCACATCTATTTTGGTTTGAGCGGAATTGATTTGACAAGTGAAACAACAGAAAGAAAAAGTTCCAGGGGTAGTTGCTCTGACCTGACAAGTCTAATACACTCAAATTATTAATATCAATCGATTAATCTGAATGTATTTATGAAGCGCACATCCCAAAACAACAGTCTACATATCCTTTCATTTCAATTCACACGCACACACACACACACACACGTACACATACACAAACACACCTACACACACACACAAACACACACACACACACACGAACACACACACACATACACACACACACGTACTGTGAAAAATCCCTTCCTTTCCCTGATCTCTTGCCTGTCTTGGGCCCGCCTCTGGGCGGTGCCTGGCTCCACCCAAGTCTATAATTACA
>JAPMNZ010937369.1:0-10078 GCA_029875035.1 Pomatoschistus microps | reverse complement strand
ATTATTATTATTATTATTATTACTATCACTATTATTATTATTATTGTTGTTACTATTATTATTACTATTATTATTATTACTATAACTACGATTAGCATTTTATGTGGTCTGCAAGGGAAGTGCGTCCATGTTTTTTACGTTTTAGTTGGGTTTTTGGTTTGAGAATCTTTCTAATGTTCTCACCTTTAAATATATACATACAAATATTTATAGTTGTTTGAAAGACACTGTTTGGCTATAACTTGTTATCTTAATAGATTTTTTGATAGCCATGCACTTTTATTTTCGTTTACGCTTTCAATGAAAATGCGCAGATGCAGTTTGTCCCTCACAAGATTGAACCGTCCCGTCATACCTCGCGTGGCCAACGGTTCACTTCACCGACTGTCTGTTCATTGAAACACACAGCTCGACTTTCTGCTGTAAACCGAGGAAAATACCAAAAAAAAACAAGTTGCTTCTTCACATTTAACCACACTAAGCCCCGCGACTGGCTGCGTGCGGTGGAGTGCTGTGCATCGTCGGGAGCCTGGCAGGGTCAGGTTGGGGAGGCAGAGGGAAGTGATGATGGAGCTGGAGCTCAGTAACAGAAGCGAACTGGGAGCTGTGGGGGACTCTCTGCAGCCACAAACACCCAGCAGACACGAAAAGAGCCTAGGACTGCTCACTACCAAGTTTGTTACTCTTCTACAGGAGGCCAAAGACGGAGTGCTTGATCTGAAAGCGGCAAGTAAACAGTCTTTAGCCTTTGTTGTTAGCTAGCACATGTCATTTTGAGCCACCCGCTGCTTACAATCACTTGCTAGCATACTCATTAGCTTAGCATAGCTCTGTGACAGGAGGCAGATTCGAGGAATTAACTCCTTATTTGTTTACAGTTTTCTTCTGTAGCGGTCAAGGTAAATCTTCTAGGAATTGTGTTTTATAGAGCCGTCGATGTGTTAAAGGACTAACTTTGACTGAACTTTTCAGACTCTGCCCCCTGCAGATTTAAAGTTTAAAAGTGGGTCATCTATTGTCATTCTTTTCAAGACAAGCGCTTCAGCCTCTTCTGCTTGAACAATTATTCTCTAATGGCTCTGTGACGATCTGATCTGCGTGTGCACACATATATGATGCCATCACGTTTACATTGAAATGCACTTTATCTGTGTACAGTTCTAAGACTGTTCTTTCAGCTTGTAAACTGAATTGAAACACGTTCTTTAAGTGATAGTTGACATTTGTTTTAAATATGGTACGATGTATAATAAAGGTCCATCTGCTCAATTACTGGCCATAAGGTCAATTTAGAAACGTTGGGTTCAGCATCATCATCACTCACATTCTTATCACATCAGTCTGTTAAAAACGAAACTTGCCGTTGCATGATTTGTTTATGTAGATTAACACATCATATTTGGGTATTCTGTGTTTGACGAAAGTATTGTATAATATCAGTAAATACATTGTTGTCTTCATTCAGGCAGCGGACACATTGGCTGTGCGGCAAAAGCGTCGTATCTACGACATAACTAATGTCCTGGAAGGAATTGGCCTGATAGAGAAGAAATCCAAGAACAGCATTCAGTGGAAGTAAGTGTACGCTGGTCTGAGTGTTCACTTAACTTGAATAACGTCTCTCATGTTTCATTTTACTATGTATTAGGGCCTTGATCTCGTTTTTCAATTGCATCTTATCTTTTATATTTTACAATTGATTAATTGAGTTCTTTGGATCACATAAATGAGTTTTTTAATACTTATGACCAAAACAAAGGGACATTTATCAATAATCAAGAACATCTCATTGGGAAGTTGGTTGTTTGATTAATGATATGGAACACATTTTAATTTCATTCTGTAGTATATTATATATATGTTGGAGTCATGAACCCTCTTCACAGAATTTTTGAATACTCTCAATTAATTCAATAGATTTTCCATTTTCAATTGTTTGTTATAAGAAATTGCAGAATACCAATGGTAATGTAAGCAAAAAAGACACAGAATTATTTATGATGGGAGCATGTCTTGGTAACATATTTTACAGAAGGTATTAAATTTTATTATATACAATCTAATACATTTGAGGACATAACTGATGCTAGTTAAATCAGTTAGTGCAAAATAAATGTGTTTCCTCTAAGCGTTACTTAGAAAAAGATTACATATTTTTGAATGTATGCATGTTAATTGATTAATTCCCTCTTTTTCATAACGGTCATATTCCCGTTAATAAGAACTGTATTCTGAGTGTTTTATCTGCCTCACGCTTAATCTATGTTGTGTTACGGATTTATCAACAGAGGGGTCGGTCCTGGATGCAACACGAGGGAGATTGCAGATAAACTAATAGACCTTAAAGCAGAACTGGATGATCTGGCTCTGAGGGAACATGAGCTGGACCAGCAGAGAGTTTGGGTTCAACAGAGCATCAAGAATGTCACAGATGATTCCAATAACAGTCCATATCCTTTGCACCTTGTGAATTGTCATGATTGACCATGTCTCACTGAACTTAACTGAGCTAAACCACTGGTCCTTTTGCAATACATATTTTAGTGACTAACCCTTAATACACCCATACTATGGCTTATGTAAAGCATGAGGATCTTTGTGGAGTTTTCAAAGGTAAGTTTATGCCTTTACATTACAGTTTTTCTTACATAGTTATTTTCATGTTTAAAAATGTATATATTCATTATAGGTGACACACTTCTTGCTATACGTGCTCCAATTGGGACACAACTAGAAGTGCCCATCCCAGAAAGTGTAAGTAAGACTACACTGGATGAAATAAAGGCAATGTCCATAAAGTGTTGTAACAGTGTGTGTCTGTGTTTTAGGTGGTAAATGGACAAAGGAAATACCAGATTAGGCTCAAGAGTTCGTCTGGCCCTATAGAAGTCTTGTTGGTCAATAAGGACCCGTCCAGTGCCTCTCCTGTTGTTTTGCCTGTTCCTCCTCCAGATGATGTCCTTCAGAGTCTTCCAGCCCCCACTGCTGCTTCTCAGGTCAGCGTGTGTGTGAATCACATGGGTCTTCATCTAATAATAGTCTATAAATTGTATGTTTTGCACAAATTGCACACAAATCAAATGTGAATGAGCCAAGCTTGTGTTTGACCCGCCATCAGAAAAGTCATGTTGTGTACCCTTAAACAACTGTGCAAATATATTTTGTTGGACTAAAATTCCACTCTTTCACAAGCAGACGGCGGTCACGCAATCAACCAAATCTGGTTCCACTCCTACATCCGTCACTGCAACCATTGTCCCAACCAAAACAGGTGCTCGAATCTGTTCTTTCAGCCTCAAACTGAAACTGTCATCATTTCTGCAACTAAAACACTAACCCTGTAATCTTTGGATTTTTTTTTTCCAATTAGAACCAACAACCACCGCTCTCCTCATGTCCACGACAGAGACGCCTGCAGTTAGTCAGCAACTTCAGTCTTCTGCTTCTTTGGACAGTTCAACATCGTCGGCCTCTGCAGTATTTGAGCCTATAAAGTCTGATCCTTCTGAGTGTGAGTTTTCTATTTAAACCTTTATTGGTTTGTAACAGGAAATCTTTAAAATGTGCTTTCTTCTTAGCAAGAAAACAAATAATGGAATGGGGAGACATACTATGTAATATAGACTTTTAATTTAACCATAATGCAACAGTGTTCATCAAAAACAGACCGTGGGTATCTGGCACAAACGTGTAACTTCAACACACTTGTTTCAAACCTCAGTGTTTCCCACACATAGAGACCGACCGCCACAGATTGCGTTGCGTTATTAACCCTCTAGGCGCCACGGTCGATTTAAGTCTACAAGCTGCGGTACTGTTTGAAACGGCCAAGTGTGTCAAACAGAGTGTCAAAATTCATTCATACTCCCTGCCACTAGTTGGCAGACATGTCAGAGTACCTTTCTGGCCCCAAAAAACGTCATGCTCTCACACAAAATATTCGAGCAAGACCGCATTTTATTAGTGGATAAACCAGAGCGAAGTGAGTGCAGCTGCGAGGGCAGTGTGCGAGTGTTATACCAAACACAAACACTAACTTTAGACACTTTTCTCAGAGTCAGTGGGAACAGTGTTTCTCTGGGTCAGTGCTGTCATTGGGAGGTTCGGAGACAGCTTAGATTTGCGGAGAACAAGCTTGGAAGTCGCGTCGGGGCACCGCGCCGCGACCTCCAGCCTCCGCAAAAGTCTCCGCTAATAGAGCCTCTCACAGATGTATTATCGTGCCTCCTGCCATCACCGGGACAGTAACGTGTTGGAGAAGCCATTGTCTTGTGTTTGTTTGACAAGAGAGAGAGCGGGGGAGACATAGCAGCAGGGAGAGTCGCGGTGACACTCAGGCGCGCGCTTCAACCCCCCCGTCAGATACATACACACCGCCACACATTGCTATCAAATCTGTGGGAAACACTGAACCTGTTTTGTTATGATGTTGTTGTGCCCTATTACATCTTGCTCAGAGCTGTTTTCTGCCATGACAAACAACCAAAAAAAGAATCTTGCTTCCAAATTTAGTTTTGGCAATTTTTCAAGTAAAATTACATTTTTTACAATTGCCTCTGATTTGCATCTGGTAATATTCTACTGATAATTTTTCTAGTGGTGTCGTAGGGAGAAACATAATTGAATATGACAAAGTACAAGGTCTTGAGAATTTTATGATGTACTTTTGACACACGTTGAGACATGAAGAGGATTAAACCTGGTGTTTGAATAATCAATAATTTCTTTGTTAATTGCAACGACAAATCAGTATGGTATGCAATCAGTATTTATCTTCACTAGCTTCATACATTTCATCTCTATTTTTTTCTATTTCTATGATTGTTATTTTCTTTGCAGTGTTGGACTTTCCCAAAGACCTTTCTGAGATGTTTGATCCCACAAAAGGTGAGAGCACGAGCCTGTTGTATTTATGCATTATATTGAATCCCCTTTTTACCATTTTTATGTAGAATTGTTATAGATGTCGTTCTTGTTAAGACTCTGCCCAAATTTAGACCAGGAAAAGTCCAGTTATAGACCTTTGTGCTCATGAGGCCAAATTCGAGAATCAGACATGAGGCATGGTTTCTTACTAATTACACATTTCCCGACTGTTAGCACACTGAACTTATTGAGGCATGTATCATGTACATTTCTCTATTTTGATAAAGTTGTATCCTATCTCACTCATCTTATATTAGTGAGTCCTTGTCGTCTTGTTTAACAATACTCAACCGTAATATTACTTCTATTTTTGTGTTATACAGAGATTATGGGGGGAGATTTGTTAGAAGACCTAATGTCGTCTGAAGGTAAATGTATATTCTGTGCAAACCTATCAGTGCATTTTTTGTCAGTTATTGATAAATCCTCTGTGATCACCAGTGTTCTCGCCTCTCCTGCGGCTGTCCCCTCCACCCAGTGACCATGACTATATTTATAACCTGGATGAGACAGAAGGTCTGTGTGATCTGTTTGATGTCCCAATATTAAACCTCTGACCTCAAAGATTGTTCTGAGAAAAGAGATTTCTTCACACATGCTTTTCTACCCTGCTTTTCTACCACTCTCATGGACAGTGGGTTCAAAGAGGTGCATAAGAGACATTGTTGCTCACCTGCCTCGGACTAAATCCTGCCCGAGTTGTGTAGAAGTAAACTTCTCCAAGGATTTGATTCCAACAAATGATCTATTTTTGACTTTGAGTGTATGCTTGTGTCACGTATGCAAAGGTGAATGTCTGAGTGTTTTATATGTTTCAAACGTTTCCCATCAGGTCAATAGTTAAATGATGAGCACAGCTCTTCTGCGGCAGCTGCTCTTGCATGGCATGGATAAGTTCAAACAGGTGTAAAGATTGCACTGTTCTCTTGTACATAGAAAAATATATATTTTGTAAAACTAACACAATACTCTTGTGTAGTAACCATCAAAATTTGTATTGTTATTATATAAATAGTTTGACACCAGTATGAAATAAAAAAGTACTGTTTGAATAAGTCGTTTTTAAGCTTTAGTGATGTCTGAGTTAAGCTTGTCACTGTGACTGCAGTGTGACTTGTAAATCATGAGATAAAGATAAGGAACTGAGGGTGCGTTCACACTATTAAGGGAAAATAAGTTTTTATACGAGCACAGCAAACAAGTGCACCTGTGACGTCCAGGAGGACTGTTGCATGTGCTTCTGAAGTGAACCAAGTCCTCCAGCACAATAATGTGAACGCACCTTGAACTTGATAAAGGACCAAAAACACTGCAGGGGTTTTTACAAATGTTTTTCACTTCATGTTTGCAGATCACATCAATTCAATCTGTTAAACAGACACAATCTGTTCATAACTGTTTTTCTTTTTCTTTCTGTTGCACACCAGTCAGTGAGAACAGTCACCAAATGACCGTAATGATAATTTTTATATCCGTGCGTCTTTGTACATTTGGCACAGAGTCCTTGTTTTGATTTAATGTTTATATTAGTTTTTCTGTTTAAGGCGCCCATCCCTGTTTGTGCAACCTTTCAGTGACGTGTGGATTGTTCATTTATACTTTGCCGAAGTTCTCCAACTCTTGTCTTTCATAAAATGTTTTGTGTTTAAGCGTTCTGCTGCGCTTTTGGTAAAAATGCAGCCTGTTTAGTAAACCTCCCCTTTTTGTACAATTGGGTGATTTATGACAAGAATGTGGGCCAAGTATGAACTCATTTCTTTTTAAGTTCCTTTTTATCAAAGCATCTGGATTATTTGATGCACTTTACAACTCTGTGGATGAATTGGACATGTTTGAAATAGTAGTGTGCCCTGTGGTTCAGAAAGGTGCCAGCAGGCTCAATACAAAGCCACAGATGTATGAACAAAATAAAAAAAAAAATGCCAAATGATATTTGTCTTGTTTTTCTATTAGGGAAACATGAATTGTTCTTTTTTTAACACCTGAAGGCACATAGCAGCCTAATGTTGAATTAGTATGACATGGAATACAGTAATGCATTAGTTTCTGTCTGTATTCATGGTTTCGTTTCTGCGTGATGAGGAGACATTGAGTGAGACAGAAGAGGGCGACTGAGCCCTTTGAGAATACTGTGCAGTCAGGCCAACTTGAATAAACTGTTTACCAGCACATAAGCAAGGCCATTTTAAAAGTATATCTCAAAACAGCCTTGGGGCATAAAGCATGTGTGTCCAAAGCTCGATGTTTTACTTTGAAATGTTCAAGGGTTCAAGAGTTTACAACCGGAAGTGGCCGCGCTGAGCCCCAGTCTCTTGACAGCGCATTAACTTCACCCAACCCCGGAACTTTTCATGCTGGACTAATAGTCCTGAACTTTCGGAATATTCCTGTGCTACGTGTTTGAGCATGTGTAATGTTGTCACAAGTAAAGTGACTTGTGTTTAGAGACAAAAGGCAGCGCCAATGTGCACAGTGGTTCCCCCAGGAGAGTAGTCCTCGGCTTGTCTTCTTGTACCAGGTAGGACCATGGATCTATTCTAATAACAAGGCTCGGACTATGGATCTATTCTAATAACAAGACTCGGACTATGGATCTATGGATCTTTTCTAATAACAAGACTAATACCAAGACTCGGACAAAGCTCTGTCACGTCTTCATCAAACTACTGCAGTATGTAGTGTGCACATAACAACTAACAAGAGCATTGTCTGCTTTATTAGACAACTGTCAAACTTTATGGATCCCGGTTTAGGACCATCATTAATATTTATAATGTGTTCACCAATCGTCCAAAGTGTCTTCTCAACTCATTAGTTTGTAGCCTTGGACGTCAGGCCAGGAATCTGGCATAAGCCCTCCCACTGCAGGCAGACATGGCTGCTCCGCTGAAGCCAATAGCCATGCATGTATCGTATACATTCATATCGATTATATATATAGTTTAAGCTGTTTTGAGTCTAATACATTGCATAAGTATTTCATTTTTTTGTTATTGGTGAATTACAGAATTTTACTGGAAAGTTCATCTTTCATTTGTGACAGCAGCGACTGTTGATTATAATTGTCCTTTTACATTAAACTACTAATTAAAGAAAGCATTATCTCCTAAATAACATTGAGAATATCAGTCTTTCCTGGATATTACGAAGGGCATCTTGGTGATTTTTTTAATTGAGAATGATCTGTATACAAAGGCATCTTTCTGGACTTTCCATGTAAACATTATCAGGTATAAAGTCCTACTTAATTGTCTCACAGCTCTGCACTGCATTGTAGTTATGTGATTAGAGCTTTAGCCTTTCATCATTGAAGCTCATCTGACTGACTCAGAATATCTAAATGCAATAATGTCCTGTGTTGTAAATAGTATATTCTGCCACTGTAAAAATAATAATAATAAAAAATATAAGGTTATCATATCAAGTTTGATCGATTATTCAAAATGGTTATTAATGTTCTGTTAGTATGTGTTATTTATATACAGTATATAGGCCTACTTTTGAGTATTTGGCAAGAGCTGCATCACATATTGCTTCACCAGGCATGTTCTGACATGAAGACTCAGCCCTGTCCTCGACATATCCTGAAATAGAACTGGTCCTCTGATTTCCTAAGAAGTTCACTTCCTTTTGATTGATATTACTGTACTATCAGTTTAGTGATAGTAGTGTCCATTCTGGTTAGGACAGTGACTTTAGCGTTACCTTGTTGTCCTTCTGTAGTTTACACAGATGTGTCCACGATCATCTTCTGGAGCTATAAGCGGAGCATGCTGAGAGAAGGATATATTCATGTTTTTTTTTCTTCTCAGGGTTGATGTCAATAATTGGTAGTCATAGAGGCCGATATAAACAAAGTCAATATTGATTTGCCGCAACGGCAATAACATTGGTGAAATGTGGTGCCCTGTTATTTAAGTTATTTTTTGACAAATGGCAATTGACACAGCTGTTGTGCAGTAGATAAACACATGTTTGTATTTAGCTGTATGCTGGACTGCATTAGTACTTTGACTGGTAAAAAAATAATTCTTTGCAAAGTCTATGCCGTGCAAACATAGTACTGTGCTTACTATTATGCACTCTAAAAGAGGAAACAACATTCAAAGTGAAAGTAGTTTAGTTGGTTACATTTAGAAAGACTTTTCTGTCTGTTTTTTTTAGTACGTGGTGGAGTCAATAGGTGCCAAAATGCCACAACAGAAGGATATAGTCAAAATCGCCATCCAGATGCCAGGGGCCTATCCTCAGCTCATACAGCTGGACCAGGTAAATATCTTTTTTTTTTGCTAACTTAAAGCGTAGTTCAAGCTTAGCTCACACCTACAAGAGTACACCTACAAGAGTACACCTACAAGAGTACACCTACAAGAGTACACCTACAAGAGTACACCTACAAGAGTGCACCTACAAGAGTACACCTACAAGAGTACACCTACAAGAGTACACCTACAAGAGTACACCTACAAGAGTACACCTACAAGAGTATGTGTTAGTGAGCTATACATTTATAAAACGGTCTGTGGCGTCACTCTTGCTTTATCTAGGTGTAATTGAGAGGATTTTCATTATATTATATAGTTCCAGTACAGTACTGTTTGAAATATCTATGTTTTCCAATGGACCTGCAAAGTCCCGCCCACTTGGTCCACTCTGGTTCCGGACAGACTTTGAGTATTTCTCAGTATGATTATTTTTCAAGAGTAAACTTGGTTAAACAAAAGTAATACATTTTGCTTGTTGGCAGTATGGTTGCTGTAAGTGGTGCGGTTTGAAAGAGGTGCCAAACTGGGCACTGGTTCCAACCTGATGGGATGAACTTATCGCATAGTGGCCACTGACACAACCACAAAAACAAAGACGCCACAGCCTGACCACTAATCACAGGATAGAAAAGGCCAGACATGGGCTTAGGCAGACCCGGGCGGTATTGCTTACATTGGGGAACTTAAAACATGAAGGGGTGGAAGTAAACATTATGTAATAGAAGAAAACAGTGACATGTAGATTATTTTTATTAGCTATAATTTGATGAATGATGAATTGATTCAGAAAATAATTACGTTAACAATAATATACAAAAAAAATTAAAAAGTCAGATCCCAGTAAAGTAATATTGCCCATCAACAGTTGAAACCTGATTGTTTTAAGT